>JASDQU010224655.1:15587-31798 GCA_032191745.1 Picea mariana | reverse complement strand
TTACTGTCAATTACCTGACTTTTGTAAGTTTCATTTAGATATTTGTTTCAAGTTTGAAATGACATTTTAGGCTTGGGAATCTTTTGCACATAAGTAAACAGATTGTTGATTTGTGTTTCTCTCCTCATTCTTTATATATCTTATTGTTCATTTAACTTACAAAATGAACACCCCTCACTACATGAAGTGTTACTCTTGACCATTTAAACTCTTTTCAAGGATTGTGACCAGACCTATTACCTTTCAATCCATCCAACCTACCCAATCCACTTTCAATCAACCAAACCAACATTGCAACAATTAAGGTGCTCTAGCAGTAAAGGGTCAATTTTAGAGATAACATACCCCATATAAGGACTAGGATTATCAACTCTAACTCAATGAATGGGAGATAAGACATGAATGGGAATTCTCAAGGGAGGTAGGTTTTAGAGTCTATAGGATAGTTTCCTTAAGGGTGCAATGGTTTATAGGTGTAAATATCTATTAGAAAATAGAGTAAAAAGAAAAAAAGAAAAAAAAAAGATAAAAGTGATAAAAACAATATTATATACACAATGGTTTTAAGTATGTTTGGATATCATTTGGATGTCTTAATTAAAACTTTCATCCCTAAAAATATAAAATGTGGTTTTAAATATGTTTGAACATAATTTGGATGTCCTAATTAAAGATTTCTTCCTAAAAATAAAAAGGCTCTGGCCAAAATGTAAACAAAAAACTAAAAGCACCTAAACCAAAAACTAAAAGCATCCAAACAAGGCTAGACATGACTCAATTATTTGTCTCTCTTGTAAACCAATCTGCAAAACTCTCCAACATTTATTCCAGTTTGCAAAACCTTAATACGTAAAATTCTAATTTCCGTAACTGTCCACCATTTGCTTCCATCACTCCTCGTCAATCACTCTCATGAATCTATTCCAAGGACCAACGATTACATGAAACCCTCATTTATGAGGACCAGTGCTCCACCACGTTTTCGCACCACCTGGAAACCCTATTTCAATCTTCTATTCACGTCCTGTGAAACCCTAGTTCGCCACCGACGAGGCATCAACGAACTGAATAAAAGGATATATGTAGCCAAATTTTGGGCCTCAATCGAATGTTCACCTCCATCACCCCTCGAAATGGTATAATACAAGTTGTGTTGGAATAGTCGAGGGTGTCCGTGTTGGTGGACAACGAAATACTGGTAACCAAGTTGTTGGGTTTCTCTGAAATTTTGTTTTCAATAATTGTTTCAGGAATGAACAAAAAAGAGATACGAATTTCAATAAAAAGAATATGGTGACAGCTATCAAGTCCTGGGTTTGGGTTTGAGGAAGCCTCTGATTTTTTATTTATTTTTGGACACGTTGATCTTAAATTCGCCCTTGAGATAATCTCTATCCATCTGAACAACATGTTTGTTTGCTCATTCAGAATCATTCTATGGTATATGACTCTTGATATTGAGTGGAACGGGTACAAAATCAACATGTGAAATATATCAAGTTATTGATTGAAAAATCGAGCTCTACAAGAAGATTCATTCTGTCATCACCATTGTCAAGTAGTGTTGAATGGTAGAGAAAACTATAGAGAATGGTCAAAAAGATTAAAATCACATTGATATTCAAAGACCTATGGAATGGTATTTGTGAACAAACAACTACCAATGAAAAAGAAGTTGAATTAGTTGCTACTTAAGATGAATTAGAAACAAATAAGAAGAGTAGGAGACCCATCATTCATAAATCAAACAAAGAACATGTTATATGGAAGGACAAAGACCAAAAAGCATATGTTGTGATTTCTGTGACAATAAGAAAAGAGGTGAGACATCATATTACTTCTATTAATGACTCTTCAACCTAGAGTTGAAGAATCATGACCCTATGCCTTTAGCTTCTGATATCAAATCCATAATGCATGGCATTGATGCCAATGGAGTGAATATAGATCTCCCTCTCACATTTTGCATTAAGTCCCTCTACCCTACACGTTCTTACTATCTTGAATCTCTACAAGAAAGTGGTCAAATGAAATCCATCACATTTGATAAGTTGGTGGAGAAAGTTGTAGAACGTGAGAAAGCCTTTCGAAAGAAGTCCTCATTTAAGGTGAGACCATGAGCCTTTCTCAAAAAGAAAATATTAAACCACATGATTCTTCTAGAGGAGAAAGAAACAAAAGATAACATGGAAGAAAGACTTTCAGAGGAAGGGGGTAGACACAACCAATGTGATAGATCCAATCTTCATTGTACCCATTGCAAAAAGAATGGGTCACATGAAGAGGAGGACTACATATTTTTATGGGAGAATATCAAAGAAGACAGATCAAATAAGAAGACAATAAACCACCTGAATATGCTCATTATGTTGTTTCCCAATGCAATATAGGAGTAACTGAAGATTTGTTTAACACTTCATATACTCCTTAGAGAGATGCATGGCTTCTTGACATAGGTTCAACTTCCCACATGACATTATGAAGAGACTTCTTCGAAGACTTCAATGACAATGTAGATGGCGTAGTGTATTTTGCATATAAAGCAAGTCTCAAACCTTTGGGAATGGGAACCATCAGGTTCAAAATGCCTGGACTCCCTAGTTTTCTACTGCATGATGTACTCTATCTTCCTAATCTACGAAGGAATTTGATGTCCCTTGTGCACATCATGGATGATTTTAAGGATGAAAATTTATATTAAAATTTAGAAACTTGGGCTAATCTTACTAGTCCTTAATATGTAAAATGTAAAATGTTTGACGATAGTTTTGTAAAAATATTCAAATTTCTAAGGATTTATATAGTTTCGATAAATTTTTGGCGATTTTTAAGGTAAAATAATTTTATTCTATGGAATTTGGGCGAATCGTTTTTAGAAAAAATGGAAATTGGCGAAAAAACCATGGAAAATTAGCCCATTTGTGAAAATTTTCCCCTGAAATCATCTATGGTGCACATCCGACAACAAGGCCACTTTGTTCATAAGTTTGGTGGCAAAGTTGAAATAAGGAAGGATTTTGACAACATGGTTGTCATGACCGAAATGGAAGATGGAAGATCATTGAAGCTAAAAGGGACATCTTCTTATACACAAAATGTTGCATACCTCTCTCATCACGGTGAAGGTATAATTCCATCTAGTATTTTGTGGCATGCTCTATTTTCCATATTAATTATGACAATCTTCGTTTGTTGAGAAAGAACGATATTTCCAGTTTTTCTACTATTCCTAGGATATTGAAGCAATGTGATGCTTGCATCCTTGAAAAACATAGCGAACAACCATTTCATGATTCTAATTCGAGAGCCTGTAGAAAACTTGAACTGATTCATTCTTATTTATGTGGCCCTATGCATGTTCCTTCTTCAAATAGAAACAAAAAATTCACGTCTTTTATTGATTATTACAACAAGATGTGTTTGGTGTATTTGCTGAAAGATAAATCACAAGATTTTGAAACTTTTAAAAGTTTTCATGTATGATTCAAAATGAAGCTCAGTTTCGTATTGGATCTCTTCACACTGATAATGGAAAATAATACACATCTAATGAATTTGAAATCTACCTTTTCCAACATGGGATCAAGCATCAAACCATACTTCCATAAATCCTCAATAGAATGGTGTAGCTCAAAGAATGAATAGGACACTCCGAAATATGGTTAGTTCCGTGATGTTTTTCAAGAATGTAAAACTGATATTTTGGGCTGATGCAGTTCTATGTGTAGTTTATGTCAAAAATAGGTTTCCATCTCATTCTCTTCAAAACAATACTCCTTATGAAATGTGGTATGACCACATTCCTTTGGTGAGGCATCTCAGGGTCTTTGGTTCCACCTACTATGCCTCGATTCCTAAGGAGAAAAGAATAATTCTTGACGCAAGGATTCGGAAGTGCATTTTCTTGGGGTACTCAAATACCATCAAGGGATATCATATGTACGATGAGAAAAATAAGAAATTTATCCTTTCCATGGATGTAGTATTTCTTGAATCCTCCAAGAATGATAAAGCTATTGAGAAGTAGATTGATCGTGTGGACATATTCCCTCGTGTAAAGACATATCATGAATTTGACGACGAGATTCCAAATATTGAAGGGGGGATCCCTATATTTGGTCAATCTCCTTCTAAAACACCATCCCCCCCATTAAGAAGTTCTAGCCACTTCATTAGAACCTCAAGTTCATTTGGATGATGTGACCGAGAGGATTGAAAAGTCGAATCTTAATGAGAACTCAACACCATCTCAATCAGGTGAGCAACTTGGACCATCTCAAAAACACCCACCAAAATGGCTCACAAAAACACTTGAAAGTGTTCATCCTAATGAGGTCATAAAGACATGAACCACGATTTCCTCAAAACAAGATGGAGGTAATGTAGATAATTCAAACTCAGGTGATGTAGTTGACATGGTTGTTTCATATGATTGTGAGTTGATTTTATCTACTAACCTTGAACCGACTTCGTTTGAAGAAGCCACTTCTCATGATGAATGGAAATACGCCATGAAGAAGGAATATGATGCTCTCATCAATAATAGGACATGGAAGTTGGTGGACCCTCCATTTGGAACCAAACCAATCGGTTGCAAGTGGGTATTCAAGAACAAGTACAAATCAAATGACTCACTTGACAAGCACAAATCAAGGCTCATGGAAAAAGGATTTGCACAGAAAGAAGGTGTTGATTATGAGGAGACTTTTTCCCCTACAACAAAATGGGTTACCATCTATACTCTATTTTCCATGGTAGCACATAATGGATTGAAAATTCATCAAATGGATGTGAAGACTGCTTTCTTGAATGGAGACTTGAAAGAGAATGTTTTCATGTCTCATACAAAAGGATTTGTTGTGAAGGGACAAGAGCATAAGGTATGAAAGCTCATCAAATCCTTATATGGTATGAAACAAGCACCGTGAGCATGGTATGAAAAGCTAACTGAGCATCTTCTTAAATTGAATTTCAAGCATCTCAATCTTGATTATGTAACTTTGTTTGTCAATAAAGTTGGAAAAATTGTTGTATATATTTTAGTCTATGTAGATGATTTGTTGATAACAAGGAATAATGAAAGCTATATTGCATCCATAAAGAAAGAGTTAAATAAAGGCTTCGAGATAACATATTTTGGACATCTTCACTACTATTTGGGAATTGAAGTGATTCAAAATCCAAAGTACATATTCATTTCCTAGAAGAAGTACATTGGAGAACTGTTGAACAAGTTTGGCATGACTGAGTGTAATCTTGTTTCTACTCCAATGGAATAGAATTTAAAACTCACATCAAAAGAAGAGAATGAATATTAGGATGCAACCAAGTATAGTCATCTTGTTGGAAGTCTTATCTATCTTACTACTACTAGACCAGACATTTCATTTTTCATTGGGATTCTTTCCAAGCTCATGCAAAATCCTTGTGAAGGACATTGGTCTATTGCAAAAAGGGTTCTAAAATACTTGAAGGGAACACAATATTTTGGACTCAGGAAATTAAGGTGGATGACTTCAACCTTATTAGATATTATAATTTAGACTTTGTTGGGGATATGGAAAATGGAGTGTCAAATTCAAGCTATCTCATGAGTCTTGGATTAGCAGTTATCTCCTGGAGATCACACAAGAATTTGATTCCAAAAGATTCCACAACAGAGGTAGAGTATGTGGAAACTATAGAAGTGACGAAAGAGATAGTGTGGATCAGGAAAACACTTGAATATTTGCAAGAGAAACAAGTGAATTCTACTCCTCTTCTAGTTGACAATACTTTTGCAATCAAGTTGTCCAAGAATCCTAGATTCCATGATTGAACTAAGCACATCAAAACAAAGGTATAATTTAATTCAATATCATGTAGAAGGCCAATACTATTCACTTGAGAAATTATTCTACAAAAGAGAAAAATGAGGACATCTTCGCCAAAGCATTTGGAAGAGAAAAAATTGAAAAGTTCAAAATGATGCTTGGACTCACAAACACCCCTTCATATTAAAGGGGGGAATGCTGGACATGTAATCCTTGGGATTGTGTTATTGTAACATTATTTTTAATAAGAAGAGTCATATAGGTGATAGCAAGAGTCACCCATTCGGGAATTCCAACACTCATTTAATTTTTATTTATGCACTTCTAATGTTAATGAAAATCACAACAATGGAGTTATGTTTTCTTCCATACCTAGCATGACACAAATACTAGAGTAAAAGGACTTTTTCTTTATCTCAATGAACTTTGTAATGAGAAATGAACATTAGCCAATCTAAATCAGCCAATAAAACTTCTATTTCAACCTAGCTATGGAATATGATGAAATGACTGCAATTTCAAAATGAAAAGTGAGATTGAATAAGTCAAATACTTAGAAACAAAGGAGGTTATTTTGTTTAACTTGACTAAGTTTTCTTTCTGAAATAAAATACCTCTTATAATAGCAAGTAAACAAGAGTTGAAATATGAAAAGGAGGTGAAAAATAAGTTGGAAAAAGCAAAGAAAAATGCCTCAAACATAAATAAAAAATTAAAAACAAGTACTAATGCAAAAATAAGACTTTTCTTCATCCAAATTTCTTGTGATTGAAAGCAAGTCTAAGGGCTATTCAAGAAAGCAAAGACTTTGAAATTAGTACGCTGGAAAAAAATATGCAATGCAACAGAGAAATCTTAAATGTGGAAGGTATTGTGAACACTAGGAGGATTTTTCTCTACCTACAATGTTTCCCTAAAAATGCATTACGATACAACTCCAACAACCTATAAGCCAAAGAAGAACCTACATGAAGATTGCTTGAATTAAGACAAAATCATAGAACTTTTTTTTTAATTATAAGAACAATGTAGATAAATACCCCAAAAAGTGCATTGGCAGTGCATAAATTGTATAAAAAATCTCTAGTGATCAAGTGCAGAAAAATCGACCGAACACTACATTGGACAAGTGTAGAAACTAGTACCAAAAACTGTGTTGTTAGTGCAAAAATAGGGGTGGAAAAGTGTGTTGTCCCTAAAATAAAATGATGAAGTTGCTAGTGCATAATTGAGACATAAATATAGGTTTATGACCTACCGAATTGGGTAAAAACATAAAATTGCATAAACAGAAAGAACCTTCAAGATCTAAAATTATGAGTGAAATGGGTGAGGGGACAACAAACACACTCACAACCTAGGAAGAAGATATGGATTTTTCCCTAGTGGAATTGCCAATATGTTGGTGGGTATTTGTCAGAAGGGTGGACAAATCCCACTTAAACTTAATGGTTGTATATTGAACCCAAAACAAATGGTTTAAAGAATTACATAATAAACCCTAGGTCTACTTTGCATGCTTCAAACCCTAAGCTATTCATGAGATAAATAACCAAAGAAAGAAACCATTTAATCAACATGAATAAAATAGATGAAAGAATACAAAAACCTCCATTACCACAATGAGAAGGCTAAAAGATTACACTTGGGGGATGAACTTGTTGAAGTTGAATGATCTCTAAATCCCCTTCTTGGCATGAGTTCTTGGCTTCCTTGATGTGTTTGTGAATCCCTCCTTGGTTGGTGAGCAAGGTACATAGGCTTAGAAAAATAAAATCAAGAGGAATAGGTCCTTAGGATCCTAGTGATATTTTGAAGGAATAACCTTACTTGTGAGGATAGATCAATGGAGTGACCTCAAGTGCTTTAATTATACTAGTGTAGTGGCTCAACCACCTTGACATGGTCTTCCTTTTAGTGGTTAAAGTTGACTAAATCAAGATTAAAAATAGCATTAGGCTTTAGGATGGTTCACATATAACTAACTTCCCATCATACCAATTTGAGCGCATTGATGGAGGTTAGAAACAACCAAAATTGGTCATTTTAAGGGGCAACATATCTTTTAGGGTAAATCTCTACACTGTCTATGCACATATTTTGTGGGTATATTTGTACTAGCCAAATTTGGTCAATTTCAAAGTTTTACTATGTTGATTCCTACAAGTTCTAGGTCCTCTGATGGTGAAAGGGGGTTGAAAATAGGGGATATGCATGCTAACAGTGACGTACTTTTGTATAGTTGTTGAAATTGTCACAAATGAGCAATTTTGACATGACACCATTTTTTTTTGTTTTTTTATTTCATTTTATAATTTGAGAAATTTATGAAATAGTAAAAACAACTTTGAATAAACCTACTTTGAATCAATGCAATGTTCTTTGAACATTTGCGTCCTCATGGTGATCAAAAGATCCTCAAATTGTTGCACTAACAACAAGGACATATAGTGTGGTTTGTAATAAAAAAACAATCTGAGGCCTTTTTTTTTTATCAATACACAGAGGAACACACACACATTCTTAGTGTGTTCACGTTCTTAAAAGCACGCACACATTCTTAATAAAACAATTTGGCAAACTAAGTGACATTTTATATGGCGGTTTGGAGGGCGTTGAAGTTATACAAAAATAAACACATGTGCATTTTTGAGAATGTGCACACTCCTAATCACCCCATTACCACTTTTTCAACCATCAACTTCTTACTAGTACCCATAAATACATTTACATATAAATATACATAATTTTACTTAACAATTTATAAATTTTTAATAAAACTTAAAAAAAACATTTACTTATATGTTTTGATACATAATTATAAAAAAAAATAAAAAATTTCTCCTTATGCTTACATTTATTGATCCTCTAACTCTCCATGAACTTGAAATCTCTTTTTCATGAAAATGCTTTGCAAGCACACAACCTTGAAAATACATTTACATATACCATCAACTTCTTACTAGTACCCATAAATACATTTACATATAAATATACATAATTTTACTTAACAATTTATAAATTTTTAATAAAACTTAAAAAAAACATTTACTTATATGTTTTGATACATAATTATAAAAAAAAATAAAAAATTTCTCCTTATGCTTACATTTATTGATCCTCTAACTCTCCATGAACTTGAAATCTCTTTTTCATGAAAATGCTTTGCAAGCACACAACCTTGAAAATGACATATGGAAGCATTGTTCTTCTAAAATTCAATGTCTTGGAAAATTAGCTAAGAGGTAGTGGCATCATTGTGACTTACATCACTCCTATAGATTTGGAAGACTTAGATTTTGTTCACATAAATATGTCAACCGTGATGGGCCTTTCCCCTCTCATCCCGACTGCAATAATCGTAGTATGTGCTTTAGACACCTCTCGTCTAGAGCCACAATGCCATCTTAGATCTGAAATATTGAGTTTTTCAATCATGCAGGTATATTAATATCTATTTCTTTTCAATATATTGATTAAATTAATAGTTTTATTTTAATAAAAATAAGATAAATTTTAAAAGTAGAATTACAGTTTTAAAAAGATTAAAAGTAGAATAATTTTTTTTGTTAGAAAATGTATTGGTGGAAAATCTTTTGAATGTTTCTTCTCTATGGATGATAAAGAAAATAACTAGTTGATCAGAAAAAAAAATGAAAATAATCATAATCAACAACAAACATAACATGATAGACTCACATTTTACTTTAAACTAATTAAACTAATCTTTAACATTCATTTTTTTATTATTATATATTATTATTTTTTATCTTTATAAATTAAATTATATTATCTTAACCGTATATACACCTGGCTAGTCTTTTATAAACAAATTGACAATTCGAAAATGCGATGCACATGGAGTTTCTGCCAAACTTTTTCGTCTTTCCTTAAACTATGGGCAGAGAATCTGATATAAGAAAGCAACTACGAGGGTTGGATGCATGAATGCATGAAAACTCTACCAACTTAGGTCACGGGTGCATGGAAATTCTGGCTCAGACTTGCTTTCTCATATATTGGAACAAAGTCGTGACAAGGAAGAATTGACAGCCTCTGTTTTATATTCTGCGCAATTATAGAAGAAAACAATATTCCCTGAATTTATGAATGAATATACGGCTGAAATCTTATAACAATCAGGCCCACATATTAACTGCATGAATGGAAGATCGTCCAAGCTGAAAAGTAGTTTAGCAATTATTTGCAACTGAAAAAGAAGGAACGACACACAATTGTGGCTGCTTTTCGTTTCAGAAAATACAGAAGCCGACAGAATTCTCACTGAATTAGTACTAGCACATACTGCTGGCATAAATATTAGTACAAGGTCATCAAAGCTTTCAGTTCTGAAGACAGGTAAAGCGGATCAGATGCACAATCCTGGTTGGTCAAAACAGGAACACTGGGTTTTCCTGCAGATTGGACCAAATAGAGATCCAATGCCAGAAAATGTCCAAAGTTAACATAACTGGCCGAAATGAGAGTTTGGAATGTTCCAGTGGCGTGTTATCACAGGGTTGCAGGTGCTTATTTCATCTCAATCGATCTATGAAAACGGCATTGGCAAACAATAATCACAGTTAAGCATAATTAAGCTGAAAGGTGTAAACCTATTCATAATTGATAATGGTTATATTTAATGATCTTTTAACCTAAGGTGTAAATCTATTCATAATTGATAATGGTTATATTTAATGATTTTTTAACCTTAAATTTTAATTTTATGATCAGCCATTGAAAATGTAATATGTTTACTTTTTCAAATTTATCTAATCATATTAAGAAATTAGAAATTACTGTAATACCATATGATTGTCACTTTAAAATGATTAATCACAAGATTATATTGCCACTTTTGAATGATTATCAAATAGGTATAAGTATTGGTTGGGATGTGAACAGTTTTTTTTTAATGAAATAGCATGGATTATTTGCTCCAGTACCAGAGAATCTGCTTAGAGCTTCAGTTGGCGAGTCCGTTTTTTTTTATTTCTCCATGATTAAAAATCCTGAATTTATAGCCACAAACTACAAACTATAGTAGTTGGGAGGAAAGTCGTTGTCAAATTTGGCCATCAGCCAGACTACATCTTTAATGGCTTCAAAATTCAAACGATGACTAGTGTCATGCTTACAGTGTTATGGTTTGTTTGAAATTTGTTTTTGGATATTCATCAGTCACAGCCACAATTATGTGGTTGTGTTAGTTACTTCGATAGGTGTCTTTCTTATTGGAATTAGTGGATTAATCAATTTTTTAATTATAACTTTCAATTTTAGAGTTTGCAATTGAAGATGTTGGCGTAATTTTAATGGTCCTCTCTAATCAATGAATAAGATTTTGATAAATTAATTTCCGTGAAAAAATAAGTTTATATGATTACCTTTTCACATTTACTAAATAAAATTAAAAAATTACTTGCTAACCACCAAATTACCACATTCAATGATTAAAAAATAACAACAAAAATTATTGTTATTATGCAGATGAATATAACAGCGTGGGCGTTTCAATTAACTGTGAAATTGGATGCCAGTTAAAAAGTTTTACAGTGCGCCGTCATTTTCATACGAGGGCAGAAGCTTATGACCGCGTGGATGTGAAGTGTGCTGGCGTTTCAACCTCCGCGTTTCAACTTCCAACCTCCCCTACGCGTGGATGTGAAGTGAAGTGGGCGTATCAATCTCCAACCTCCCCATTTCAATGAACAAGGCTTGGCGTTTCAATTGATTGTGTGAGTAGGTTATTAGGGTTACGGTTATTTAATTTAATTTAATATTTGAAATGGCTGTTCGTCAACGCAGGGGACAGATTGTATATGCCTATCGCTGAGTGCTTCAATTAATCATGTACTCTCACACTACATAACCATGCCCAACTAAAGACGTATATCCTTTTTATTTGATAATGACAAATGAGCGTTCTCTCCTTTTTACGAATTCAGTGGAGCGAGACAGAAAAGTTCACACAGATCCCTCCAACTGATATTCAACCATGCCTGATGTGCTACCGAACGCACATTTTATGAGATTGATAAATATTATTTCTTAATTCTAACAATAAATTGGAGCGAGTTACCTGATAAATATTTGAGTAATGCTATATTTTTAAATATTCTCGTTAAATGTTACAAGTTGATTTTAGCAGTTTTCAATAGCATAAACTACACAGAAGAGATTTTTCCTCATTTAGTGGAATTTGTTTCAAAATTTTCATATGCGACCGCACTTAATAAATTAATTAAATATATATATTTTAAATATATTTAGTTTTAAGTTAATTAAATTTTTAATAAATTAATTAAATATAATTTTACATTTTATAATTTCATATTTTTAAAGGTAATTATTATTTGTAAATAAAATTAATTATTTTATATTATTATTATTTTTTTAAATAAATAAAAATTTTGTTAAAAATTTCAATCTAATTTGATTAAATTTTAATCATTACAAATTTTGATCTATTTCAAAATGATCAAAATAGTGTTTTATTTTTTAATTTTAAAAATCAATTAATATGTTATATTGTACATTAATATAAATTAATACTTTAATTTATATTAATGTAATATTAATATATTAATATTTTTATAATGTATTACTACTTTATTAATATATTATTTTAATAGTGTATTAATGTATTTTTATCAAGTTAAATTGTTATTTCTTTTTAAAAAAATTATAAATATATTTAATTTTGAAAAAAGCTACAATTTTTTTATATTTAGATTTTTTCAAATATTTATTAATAAAATAATATGAATATATAAATTGCATTTTTTGTTTTTATATTTTTCTATAAAACATATATTTCTTAATAGAATAATAGTAATAAACTATGTATATTTTTTATTTTTTATTTTTTCTATTCAATGTAATAAGAATAATAATAAACACTATTTTAATTGTTTATATATTAAAAATTTCTAGACTTTTTTTAACTATATAATATATAATTAAAAATATAGTTTATATAGTTATAAATGACCATAACAGTCCTCTTTACTTTAATGGTTTAAGAATATGGATTTGAATGAAAGTTTTATATGGGTAGGAGACTTGTAACAATAATAAATCATTGTCAAATTTCAAGTTGATTTTGTATCAATGTCTTTAGAATTAGTATAAATTGTCATCTGCAACTGGTAAAATAAGTTGATTTCCTTTAAATATTCTTAGGACAAATATAAATTATCATCTATAATGTATAAATCAAGTAGATTTGTTATCAGTGTCCTTAGAACAATATAACTCATCATCTACAAAGATCCATATGATTTGTTATCAATGCTCTTATAATAACTATAACTCATTAAACGATTTGTTGTTACAACATGATGAACATAGTGTTGAGTCTTTCAATTTGACAAACATTGCGTCGAGTTTCACAATTTAACGGACATAACCATATTTTCGCAATGTGATGAACATGAGTTACCATAACCATATTGTCGCACTGTGATGAACATAACCATATTGTTGCAATGCCATGAGCATGACTTGCCATAACCATATTATCGCAATGTGACGAACATAACCATATTTTCGCAATGTGACGAACATGAATGGCCATAACCACATTATCACAATGTGACGAACATAACCATATTGTCACAATTTGATGAACATGACTGGCCATAACCATATTGTTGCAATGTGATGAACATCGCCCCATTGTCGAAATAAATATCTTGTCATTGTTATGTGATGAACATACAACATTTATTTTCATCACATATCCATTTGACATATGATGAACATACAACTTTTTTGTTCATCACATTGCCACTTTTTACTTAAATGACATGTCATTGTAATGTGATGAACATAAACCCCTTGTTGCAATATCCCTATCATCGTCAATATGTGACAAACAATATATTGTCGTCGCAATGTGATGAACGTAGCCCCATCAGTGCAATGTGATGAAAATATCTTGTTATCATATTGTGATGCAAATATCTTGTTGTCATAATCTAGCGAACTTATCCCCTCCCTTGCAATGTGATGAACATAACCATATTGTCGCAATCTGACGAACCTATCCTTATACACTGAACATACGATGTCATGAACCTAGCTTTATATGCTAAACATACAATGTGATGAACATAACCGTATTGTTGCAATGTTACAAACCTAGCCTTATACGCTAAACATACGATGTGACGAACATAACCATATTGTCACAATGTGACGAACATAAATATGGTTGACCTTGATTGACCATGACCATGGTTGACTATGGTTGACCATGGTTGAACATGGTTGGCCATATCCATATTGTCACAATGTAACGAACACAACGATATTGACCATGGTTGACTATGGTTGACAATGGTTGGCCATAACCATATTGACAATGTGACGATTGACCATGACCATGGTTGACTATGGTTGACCATGGTTGACAATGGTTGAACATGGTTGGCCATAACCATATTGTCACAATGTGACGAACACAACGATATTGTCGCGATGTGAAGAACATGAGTGGCCATAACAATATTTTTTGCAATGTGACGAGCATGTCTTGTCATAACCATAATTTGATGAATATAACCATATTGTCGCAATGTGATGAACATGACTGGCCATAACCATATTGTCGCAATGTGACGAACATAACCTCGTCATCACAATGTGATGAAAATAACCATATTGTTGCAATGTGATGAACATAACCTCGTCGTCCTAATGTGATGAACATATCCTCACCGCCTGTGACACAGATATCCTATCGTCATAATGTGAAAAAATAACATATGAACCTAGCCTTATATGTTGAACATACGATGTGATGAACTAACCATATTGTTGCAATGTTATGAACCTAGCCTTCTACGTTGAACATACGATGTGACGAACATAACCATATTGTCGCAATGTGACGAACATAAATATGGTTGACCTTGATTGACCATGACCATGGTTGACTATGGTTGACCATGGTTTACAATGGTTGAACATGGTTGGCCATAACCATATTGTCCCAATGTGACAAACACAATGATATTGTCGCGATGTGAAGAACTTGAGTGGCCAAAAAAATATTTTTCACAATGTGATGAGCATGTCTTGTCATAACCATATTGTCACAATGTGACGAACATGACTCTCCATGACCATATTGTCGCAATGTGACGAACATAACCTCGTCATCACAATGTGATGAAAATAACCATATTGTTGCAATGTGATGAACATAACCTCATCGTCCTAATGTGATGAACATATCCTCACCGCCTGTGACACAGATATGCTATCATCGTAATGTGAAAAAACAACATACGAACTTGGCCTTATACGCTGAACATACGTTGTGACGAACATAACCATATTGTCGCAATGTGACGAATATAAATATGGTTGACCTTGATTGACCATGACCGTGGTTGACTATGGTTGACCATGGTTCACCTTGATTGACCATGAACATGGTTGACTATGGTTGACCATGGTTGACAATGGTTGAACATGGTTGGCCATATCCATGTTGTCACAATGTGATGAACACAATGATATTGACCATGACCATTGACCATGGTTGACAATGGTTGACTATGGTTGACAATGGTTGGCCATAACCATATTGACAATGTGACGATTGACCATGACCATGGTTGACTATGGTTGATCATGGTTGACAATGGTTAGCCATAACTGTTGGGTATGTGTTATATTCTTTGCATGTGTGTGTGTGTGGGTGCATCAGATACGACAACTGCATGTGCGGTTTTTGCTATTTTTAGCAGATTTTGCTATTTTTAGCTGATTTGTAAATTAATCCCGGATTAAGGGATTAGGGTTTTCGTATCTACGGAATACCTAAAACAATTGTATATTTTGTATGGAGAATGGTGAAATTCGATATAATGAAAATAAGAAAGATTTTCCCGGTTGAGGGTTTCCGATAAAAATCTCTGTGTACTCTGTGTATGAGCCATTGATTAATTTCTGTATTTCTTAAGAATCTATATGCATTGATTTACTTCGCAGGTTTAAAACTTACATGTGGTATCAGAGCCAGGTTTTTGGCTTCAGAGGGACGCCTTTGTTGCTGAGGGTTTGGCTCGGTCTTGATAGATCAAGTTTATCTAGGGTCTGTGATAAACCTGGGTTTAGTGGGAGCTTTTGTAGTGGATATTTGAGTAAAGTAAGAGGAATGGCGAGCTCATCTAGAATCGAGATAGAGAAGTTCAATGGTAAAAACTTTGAGCTATGGAAGCTAAAGATGGAGGACCTTCTTGTACACAAAGAACAATGGATCGCTGTGGATCCTGGTACACAGCCTATTGGTACACCATCTACAAGCACACAGGCTAGTGGTACACAACCTACCAATACACAAACTACTAGTACACCAGTTACTAGTATGTCGAAGGAAGATTG
>JASDQU010224651.1:5369-16921 GCA_032191745.1 Picea mariana | reverse complement strand
CCAACATTAAAAGTTTTAAGAACAAAATGAATATTATTATTATTGGGATGAATACTCATGGCTTCCATAGTGTCCATGGTCCAAATACAAAAACACCTTGAGTAAGATAATTTGTAAAATTTATAATACAAAAGAGGTTGAGAATGAAGATCACCTATTTTTTCCATGCCCTCGGTTAAATAACATAAAACATAATTTTATTAAATTTCATATCTTAATTACTATATAAAAATTATCTTTAGAAAAATATTTATATTTGGTTGAACCTTGTTGACTGTAGAAGATAACAAACATTATCATTTATTTCTTCTACCAAAATTATAAAATATTATTTCTTTTAATACATTAATTTTAAATAAATCAATAATATAATAGTAACAATATTCAATAAAATATTAAAAAAAAATAAAAAAATTAGTATGCAATGTTTTAAATTTACACCTCTTAAAGAATGATAAATTATTTTGATTTTAATAAATATTATATTTTTATTTTAGCTATATAAAATTCAACTTGTTCAACATGTCATTAATAGGAATAGACCATGGGTGAGGAGGATAACACTCCATCCCACAACCACACAAACTAGACCCAAGTGATTGTAGCATGAAATTTATATCAATATTAAATAATAATAAGTGTGTAGCTCGAAGCAATAAGAGTACCTTTACAACTTGAAACTAAGGATACCACTTTAAAAATTCTCTCTCTACACACAGGATCTACACACAGGATATGTTAGGGTCCTAACCCACACATAGGTAGAACAATATATTCAGATGTAATAAAGGTCAATATTAATAAGGCCTTTCAATAAAATAGAATAAGGCGGATGTAAGAAGACCTAATAGAAGCTTCCGCTTCTAGAAGGATCTTCTTCTAGATGCTTCTTTTTAGTATAAATAGGAGTCAAGGGTATGAGAACCCTAACTTGGATATTATTGTAATAGAGCTCTGCTCAACTGGGTGTTTCCCCCTCGAAAAGGCCCGAGAACATTGCTTTCAAATTCAAAGTGCTATTTCTGTTATTATTCTCATATCATTTCAGTGCTATTGTGGTGAATGTTCTGGTCATATTGCTGTTATTCTACCATTTCTAGCATTTTATTTCTGTTTTGCATACATTTTATATCTGGTATATTACAAGTGGTATCATAGACCTTTCCTCAGTAGAAAAATGTGGGTTAATTTTTTTTTCAAGGTAGAGACGTATTCCAACATCTTTAAGCCATAGAGATCTGTCATTATGCGCATAAACCCATGGTTGAGGGATTCATACACGCAGAAAATACAAGTGGTACTTAAGCGCACATCTGTTGGCCACCCTTGTAACCCCTATTGGTACCCCTTCGAGTGGTAGCGCATCAGAAAATGCCTGTGTACAGATCGGCCTAGATTACCTAAAATCCCTCTTTAGATAAACCGATCAGCTGCCTGACTGCTATAGTGTCACCGAGAACAACACTCGGGAAGATACTCTCTAGTACCTGATTAGTCGGGTAGTACGGCTAAGGGTACGGTCTATCCTCCTTAGTTAGTGCCCTAATATATTGGGTCGAGTACTACTGTTGGACCCCATACATATATCAGAGAGCTATAGCACAGGACAAACCCTTGTCTATAGAACCCTTGCATACCCAACCCTTGGGGACAGAAACATAAACAAATTAAAACAGACAAGATCTATTGTCACACAACTATGTTTGGGTTGCCAAGTAAATAAACATTTCTTTCTTGTTAAGAATTTGGGCATTTCCTCTCTGCAGTATTCTTCATACCGGAGTCTAACTCCGCAGCTGTTAAAAAAAAAAAAACAGCCTGGAAATTGTTTCACCATTATTTGAGACCTATTCGATTGGATTCATCTATTCTCCCTTATCACATTCATCCATACCATTTTTCGGCCAAATGTTTGACCCAACCCACCCCTTTTCAGTTCCCCCATCCTCATGGCCCATACCTGTAGCCAAGACTTGGAAGATCTCTTCAATACCATGCAATCTGGTCTTAACGAGACCCAACAAGAAGTGAAACAACTCAGTGCCAATGTTGCCGCCATTAATACAACCATGCAGTCCTCAAGGGAGGAAATCAAACAAGACCTCACCACCCATCTTGAATCTATCTTTTTGGCACTCTGCACCAAACTGCATATCCCTATAGATAACCCTTCCTCTTCCTCACCTCCACATACTAATGGTGACCATTCCCCTCATTCCCATAACTTTTAGAACCATCACTTTGAATGTGACCTATGCCTTTCACGGGTGGATGTGACCAAATTTGATGGCTTAGAACCCACTGGTTGGGTAACCCAAATGGAACATTATTTCTCTTTATACGACATTACAGATGACTTGGACAAACTTCGGTATGGTGTTCTCCATCTAGATCAAGAATGTTGGCAATGGTGGCAATGGAGAAAAACTTCTCGTCAAGGGTATATTGCTTGGACACACTTTGTGGCAGATCTTTATGAATTCTTTGACACTGACACCAACCATTTGGGCCGTTTGACAAAATTGTAGCAATTAGGAATAGTGGAAGACTTTATAGCTTCCTTTGAGCGCCTGGATTTTAGAACAGAGGGCATGTCTGATGCCTTTTTCCGATATTGTTTTATCAGCAGCCTCAAGGATGAGATTCGAGCCCATGTCCTCATGGCTCGACCTCATAGTTGGGTGGAGGCTACTAAAAGAGATAAAAAAGCACAACAGGTTGTATCTTCTCAAAACTGAAAACCCTCCTTTATCCCTCACCCTAAACTAGTAAATCCCACTACTCCCTCTACTCCACTAAAGATCCAAAAATTGACCAGGGCTGAAATGGATAAACGCCAACTTAAAGGCCTTTGTTATAACTATGATGACAAATATTTCCTGGGCCACAAGTGTAAAGAACAAAATCTTTTTATGGCCATCTCCGAGGATATTTCGGAAGAGCATGTAGAAACTTCCCTTGTATCCGAGTCACCTGAATCCATTGATATAAACCCTCCCTTAGACCCTCCCAAATTAGAACCGGTCATTTCCCTCAGTGCTCTCACTAGCGTCTCTACTCCTCAAACCCTCAATATAATCGGTTACATCAAGCATCGAAAGGTCATCATTCTGGTTGATACTGGAAGCACCCATAAATTTATTCATCGTCACATTGCCCAAGAAACTCATTGCTACATCCATGCCATCAATAATTTCCAAATCATGATTGTCAATGATGGCTCCATGAAATGTGGAGGGCATTGTGAAAATGTGCGTCTCCAAATTGGTGAATACCACCTGAAATCCCATATGTTTGATATCGACATGGGAGGTTGTGACATTGTGTTGGGTGCATACTGGCTAAGGACTTTGGGTCCCATTCTCATGGATGTTAAAGACTTAACCATGAAATTCGACCAGGAGGGCCACCAATATAAGTTCCAAGGCATCACCGCCAGTTCACCTAAGATCATTAGTTCCTATCACATGAAAAATCTTCTCAAAAAAGGTTCGGGTGTTATCTCCCAATTCCATGCCATACAAGCAACATAGACACCCTCGGTCCCGTAAGACCTCCAAGCCATCCTTTCTAAACATCAATTGGTATTTTCCACCCCCCAAGGACTCCCTCCTTCCCGTGGTGTTCATGATCATTCCATTCCCCTTGTGCCCAAAATCCTTCCTCCTAATATCCATCTGTATCGTCACCCCTTTTCCCAAAAAAATGAAATTGAGAAAATGGTCCAAGAACTCCTTAATGCAGGCATTGTTCACCCTAGTACAAGCCCTACTCTTCTCTTGTGGTCATGGTCCTGAAGAAAGAAGGTTCTTGGCGAATGTGTCCTGACTTTTGTGCCCTCAACAAACTTACCATCAAAGACAAATTCTCCATTCATGTCATTGATGACCTCCTAGATGAATTGAGTAGCGCCCATTTCTTCACTAAACTAGATCTTCATTCGGGTTGCCACCAAATATGTATGAAAGAGGTAGACATTCCGAAGACTACCTTTAGAAATCATGAGAGCCACTATGAGTTTTTGGTCATGCCCTTTGGCTTGTGTAATGCCCCCTCCACCTTCCAAAGCCTCATGAATCATGTCTTCTGTCCTTTTCTTCACCATTTTTTCTTAGTTTTCTTTGATGATATCCTCTTCTATAGAAAAACCTAGATAGACCATCTTTCTCATGTGGATCGAGTTCTCCATCTACTCTCTCAGCACCAACTTTTTATGAAACAGTCTAAATGTGATTTTGGTGCCTCAAAAGTAGAATACCTGGGTCATCTGGTTGGAAAGGATGGCGTTAGGGTGGATCCTAAAAAGATTGAAGCTATGAAAGACTGGCCTCACCTAAAGACTCTTAAGAGCTTGCATGGATTTCTGGGCTTAACAGGGTATTATCACAAGTTTGTTAAGAATTATGGGAAGATTGCAACACCTCTCACTGCTCTCCTAAAAAATAACTCTTTCAATTGGACTCCAGCCACTGCTCAATATTTTCAAACCTTGAAGATGGCCATGTGCACCACTCTAGCCCTCGCCTTTCCCGATTTCACAAAGACCTTTGTGTTGGAATGTGATGCCTCAGGGAAAGGAATTGGTGTTGTCCTTATGCAAGAGGGTCGACCTTTGGCCTTTACTAGCAAGCAACTATCTGAAAGAAAGTTGGGAAAATCCATCTATGAAAAGGAAATGTTGGCTATTCTGCATGTCGTTGATCTATGGTGCCCTTATCTATTGGGGCAATGTTTCCAAATTAAGACAGACCATCAAAGCCTCAAGTATTTTCTGGAACAACGCATTTCCTCCCTAGAACAACAAAAATGGGTGACTAAGCTCTTTGGATATGATTATGAGATCATTTACAAGAAAGACAAAGACAATGTGGTTGCGGATGCACTTTCCTGAAAATATGAAGAAGAAGGATCCCTTTTTTCTCTTTCATTCATTGTACTAGATTAGCTCCAAGCCATTCACCAGGAATGGCTACAAGATCCCAAAAGTTCACAGTTGATCCAACAGTTGTAGTCCAATGCTCCAACTTCCCTAGGGTACTCTTGGCTCCATGATGAACTTCGATACAAAGGCCATTTGTATTTAAGTAAACAATCAAAGATTAAATCCACAGTACTTTCTGAGCTTCATGCTAGATCCACAACAGGGCACTCCGGGTTCACCAAAACCTATGACAGGGTCAAAAGTTCCTTTTTCTGGGATGGTATGAAACATGGCATTCGTAATTTTGTCACTGAATGTGATGTGTATCAACGCAACAAGGGAGAAACAGTCAAATCTCTGGGCACACTACAACTACTCCCGATTCCACCTGTTATTTGGAAGGATATCTTTGTGGATTTTATTACCAACTTACCCAAATCGGGAAATAAATTAGTCATCATGGTGGTTGTTGATCACCTTTCCAAGTATGCTCATTTCTGCACCCTTCAACACTCATTTAAAACATCCACGGTGGCTCAAATTTTCATGGATCGGGTCTTCAAGCTTCATGGCATGCCACAGTCTATTGCTTCTGATCGCAACCCAACTTTCACAAGAAATTTTGGCAAGAATTGTTCAAGATACAAGGCACCGAATTTCATCTTAGCACAGCTTATCATCCCCAGACTGATGGCCAAACAGAAGTTGTCAACAAGTGTTTGGAAACATATTTGAGGGGTTTTGCCTCAAAAAAGAAACATCAATGGGCTCAATGGTTACCCCTAGCTAAATGGTGGTACAACACTTCATACCATACAGCTACACACATGAATCCTTTCAAAGTAGTATATGGATAGAATCCACCTTCAGTTCTCTCATACTTATTGAGTGCCTCGAAGGTCTAGGCAGTTGACCTAACACTTACAGCTCGAGAGGTTATTCTCCGTACCCTCAAAGAGAATTTGGTCATGGCACAGAATTACAGGAAGCAACAAGTAGATCAAGGTCGCTTTGAACGTCAATTTGTAGAAGGGGATCAGGTGTTTCTTCGACTGCAACCTTACAAGCAAACTTCCCTCAAGGCCGACCATTGTCAGAAGCTAGCACCCAAATTTTATGGTCCTTATACCATTCTAAAGCGTGTGGGACAAGTAGCCTATCAGTTAGCTTTTCCCATCCATTGGAAGCTACATCCTATTTTTCATGTTTCATGCTTAAAGAAGGTGATTGGAGATAAGTGACAAATTCAAACCAACCATCCAGAGTTAGCTGAAGAAGGATCCATTTGGCTACAACCAGAAGCAATTTTGGACCAACGTGAGCGTCGCCTACGTCAAAGAACCATCAAGGAAGTGCTAGTCCAGTGGAAAGATACAACTCCAGCAGATGCCACTTGGGAACCAACTACCATTCTGCAACAATTTCCTCATCTCAAGCCTTAAGGACAAGATTGTTTTTAAGGGGTGGACATGTTAGGGTCCTAACCCGCACATAGGTAGAACAATATATTTGGATGTAATAAAGGTCAATATTAATAAGGCCTTTAAAAAAAATAGAATAAAGCGGATGTAAGAAGACCTAATAGAAGCTTCCACTTCTAGAAGGATCTTCCTCTAGATGCTTCTTTTTAGTATAAATAGGAGTCGAGGGTATGAGAACCCTAACTTGGATATTATTGTAATAGAGCTCTGCTCAACTCGAAGTTGCCCCCTCGAAGAGGCCCATGAACATTGCTTTCAGATTCAAAGTGCTATTTCTGTTATTATTCTCATATCATTTCAGTGCTATTGTGGTGAATGTTCTAACTATATTGTTGTTATTTTGCCATTTCTAGCATTTTATTTCTGTTCTGCATACATTTTATATCTGGTATATTACATCATATCACTTTGATATATATATATAAACAAGATTTTTTTTTTTTTTTTTTTATATAAATTGTTAAGTAGATTTAGTTTTTTTAGGTAGTTGTATGTCATGTTTTGAGATTGCATGAACAAAGGTTAGGTTTGTAACTTTGAGTACTGCAAGAAAAAATGTAGATATATATTTTATAAGTAACTAAAAGTTTTGGTATTAAGATAGTATCAATAAAGCTATGATAATATCCATACTTATAGTAAGCTTTTCCCTCTTCTTAAAAAAGAGAAACGAATATATTGATAAAATTAACAAATGGAAATAATAAAAGTATAAAGTGCATACTAATAATTTGACCTTGTGTACCACATCTTAAAAATGTTCAACAAGAGAAATAATAACATGTCCAATAGTAAGCCATGTCTTATTGGTTCCCCTTACCTCCCTTTCTCTACCATGGAGATTTAATTTCTCGAGACAACATGCATATTCCCTTGTTGACTCAATTTTAGATTTCTTCTCAAATATAAAAAAGAGACTGTGTCTAGAGTATTCATTACTTGTAGTTTTTTTGGTGGTGCCTTCTTAAATGTACATAATTAACACAATAAATTACACTTAAAACTATTCAACCCATCCTGCAATGCGTAGGTAAGGATGGAATATTTCTCATATATATAACAAAGATCCTCAGTCAAAATTTGACTCAAGAAGAAAAAATCATGTCGCAAGAAAGATTCAAGCCCAAGTAGATAAGATAAGAGTTTCTTTACCTAAACACTAGAATTGTACCTGAAGTGTACCCAAGTGACAACATTTAACACACATTGTTTTTCATGTTCAAAAGTGTTTGTTGAAAACCTTTATAAGAATTAAGGGTTTGGATGTGTACAAACTTTGATGCAAGTTCCACACATGTATGGTCCTTATGAAAAGAGAAAGCAAGTAACAATGAAGAAAGTTTCAAGTAAAAATGGAGAAAATTTTGAAAAATCCATGCCATGGTTGTTGTTAGAGATGTTATCAAGAAACTAGGGTTCTTGAGTTCTCGTGCAAATCTGATAGTATTTACTTACTATGGATGAAATTATTTGGAAATGGAGTGACCTCTTGGTATTTATAAGAAAAATAGTGGTTAAACCCTTGACACGATCACAATAAAAAACGATTATTTGACCGTATCATATTTAACAATTGCTTTTAGGGTTTTTGAATACCCACTTTATTGCAATTAATTAATTTTTATTTTTTTTTGGATAATTTCATGATAAAATAGTCAAAAGGGATTTTATGACCTTACGAAATGCATTTTATTAAGTCATAATGATGTAAATTGATGTGGAATAAGTAAATTGAATGGAATTCATATTGTATATGGTTTATTTTGGTAAACCTAGATAATTTGGTCCAAGCAAACAACTTTTGGGTGATAATATATGGTTCAAGGGAATCACCATAATCATGAGGTTGACCAAATCCAGTGATATATATATATATATATATATATATATATATATATATATACTATGAAATTATGACTAAATAAGTTAGATGGTATTGTGATGTGAAGTCATAAATTTATTTGATTGATACTGTGATGTTAGTCAATTAGTGGAGTTCATCATGCATCATGCTTTTATGTCTTAATTGACTGTGTCTATTAAAATGCTTTTTTTCTTATGTTACTAATTATACTGGTCAATTCACTCATGCTTAATTCATATATGTTTGACATGTGCACACTCCAATGAGAGTGTGAATTCATATCTAGGCCAAAATGCATGTTGATTGATTAACAACAAGTTATGTAGTGCTCACGATGGTGATGATAGCAAGAAAGCTATCACATCCTTCACTCATGTTATGTGCATGATGATAGAGAGGAGGATATCTCATCCTTGATTCATGTTATGTATATATGATAGTGATGACAATAGCAAGAAGCATATCACACACATTGAGTATTGTTATATATATGTTTCTTGTTTGAAACATTGTCATGCAATGTATAAGAGCTTACTTAGGCAACTTTATATGGACATGGCTAAACATTGAACTAGGAAATTTTATATGGACAGAAATACACATTAAATTATAGATTATAAAGGCTAGGGGTTTGAAAAGTATTTCCACTAAGTAAAGATGATATTTTAAGAGGCGCCGAGGTCCATTCCCACTAATCTCTTTGTCCTCCACCAAACTTGGAACCAAGGGATTGGACAAAAAAATCCTAACCTTTTGAAAAATATGTAGGATTCTATGATGTTTATCGCAAGTTAAAAAGACATAATGATCTCGTTTCATTTTATATATTACATAATATTTAACAGACTAGTATGTGAATTAACTTAAGTTTGTTAGAATAAATAAACTTAATGCTAAGCATCATTCTAGTTTGTGAAAAAAAATGATTATAATAAAATGAGTTTAATTATATCTATATCCAAAATATTAAAACAAATATATATCTAAATTACATTTTTTTTTATTACAGATCAACAATTTATATACACAAGTTAATAATTTTATATGAAAATTATTATATATGATATTTTTTTATTAAAAATTAATTATGCACCAAATTAATTTGACTTTCATTGCCACCAAACTTCCCAGGCTGCCACACTTTTCAGGCGGGATCACACGAACATTCTTAAAAGTCTGACGGATTTCTCGTACAGCCGGTCCAATCCTTCAAAATGATCAATAAAAGCTAGCAAAAGTCAGTCTTTAGAAAAATAAATATTTGCAGGCCAGTGGAATTTTAGGTCAAAATATGACAGCCAAGGCGATCCTGGATGGATTAATCTGTCAACGATGCGCACAGCTCTGCATGGCCATGGCGTGGCATTCATGGGCAGTCCCATGCAGGCTCCATGTGCTTTCATGAGGTACTTTGGCATGGATACGCGGTACGCCCAAAGGGTCAATATAACTATTAGCAGTCCGGTAATTGCTTTAACAAATCCATAAAACGATTTACCAAAATAAAGAAAAGGAAATTTTCGTACTCAATCATATGCCCCCTTAATAAAGAAAAGGGAATTTCCTTACTCAAGGATATGCCCCCTTTCCTATTTGCAGGTAAAATAATGTGAATGATGGGAAATCCCTTTTATATTTAATACAATGTCTAAATAGGGAAAGTGAATATAGTGGTGATGTGGGGATTTTCTACTTAGATGGAAAATGAAAATTTCAAAAAATCTTTTAGTAGGGTTAACATGGGTTAACATGAACATATTCATGATGAGATGATCTTATGTAGAAGATTTTCAAATACTCGTTTATAGTTAAATCTATTATAATTGGAGTTTTTAATTTTTCAAGTAGTGTTGGAATATGAGGAAATTGAAGGTCAAGGTTATATATCAAGACTCATTGGTACAATTCAATTAGAGATTGGAAACTATTGGTTCATATGGGATCCATACTCCAATGCTTTCTCGATGGTCAATTTGCAGCACTAAAGACTCATTAAGTCCCAATGGAATGAGGAAAAACCTTCCACTTGAGATGACCATTGAAACACCAAACCTCACTAGTACTCTATATATGATTTCTCATTGTAATCAATATATTCAAATACTTTCATTTATAATATTCAAGACATGAACAATTGAATGGTTTCCCTCTTCTTCTATTTGGTTTATATAACATGAGAAGAATGTTATGGACAACTAAGTTTTTGGGCTTGAAGTCAATATATCAATTTCAGGTTTTCATATTCTCTGTGGGTATTTAATGACATTATAGATTTGGCATTTTCATTAATGGTAAAAATCAAAAGGTAACATGTAGGCATGAATAAAGTGTATGGGTAGAAAAAGTGTTTAAAATTGTATTTAATAATAGGAACAAATAAATTTTTTAATATAGTCAACGATACTTTCCATCTCTATGTTTCCATCAATTACTCTATGTTGGATCTTATCAGTGCACACTCATCCACATGTTATCGATGCATGAAAATGCAGGTAGGGGGAAATAGAGGTGAGGTAGGCTAACACCTGTTAAACAAAACAAATTTAGGATGGGAAAGCCTCACACATAAGGAAGAATAAGTAAACAACAAAATTGTGGGACATTGCAAGGTTTAATATGCAAAGAAAGGAGAAAAAACATACCCTTGAAGCAGGGGAAAGGAAATGCCAAAATGAATCAAGGTTGTACGTTGTTCAAAGATAAGATAAGTTTTTTAGATGGTTCATGAATGACTAATAGAGGATATTTTGAATAGGTTTCTTGAATAATTAGTTTAAATGATTTTTTAGTGGGCTACGCATCAATGGTGGGAGGATGTGATGGGGCAGCTCTTGAGATACTTGTTAATCATCAAATATGTCTCAATTCAACAATGAAGGGGGTTTCTAATGGAGATATTGCAATGTTCAAATAGAGGGTTCCATGGTGAACCAAAATGAAACATGTGCCAAGAACAATGTAATAGAGATATATAAAGAGAATAACTCAAGGACTATTGGAATAGGAGGAAAATGAGGGTCTATTTCATTTGAGATCAATAGTACATAATGATTGAGAGGATCATCATGCCAACAATTTTCCAATACTACTGATGACTCATTGTCTTTGCTTTATGTGTCCTTTCCTAAGTTATCTTTGTTTCATGATCTAGTCACAAAGCCTATTTCAAACATATCACGTGTCCTAGTTCACATTATATAGATTTATTATTTACCCTACACGTTAATATAGGAGCATGATAAATGTTTGCTTGAATGTAATCCTTAATTTGAGTAATGTTGGTTTG
>JASDQU010224650.1:6634-17458 GCA_032191745.1 Picea mariana | reverse complement strand
TATGTGCCTACATCTAACTGGTTATAAATGACAGCAATGGGTAATGAATAAATGTTGAATGATAATTGATGAGTTTTTGTGCAAGAGGGAAGTTTTGGGAAAAAGAGCCCCACACTCATTCACCCCCCCTCTAAGTGTGGTAGGTGTGTCCAACAGCTGGACCCTACAAACACAAAGTCTAATAACTTTTAATTAGGCGTTAATTTTAGTGGTTGTCTTAAGTCGAAAGGAATGAAAGTGAAACCAGTGATGTTCTTTAAGAGATGAAAGAGAAGACCATAAGATGATACTGGAAACAAAAGTACCTTGTTCTTCACAAATAAAGATTTTCCAATTGAAAGTCTTTCACCAAACTTTTCGTAACTACTTTTCTCAGATCTTTAAAAAGAAAAATCAAAACAAGATTTCGCTCAACTACGAGCTACTTAATGTCTTTAAGCATTCAAGTAAAGAACTTAAGAAAACTTTCTTTTTCCTTGGTAAATGAAGAAACTTAACCTAAACTACTTTTCCAAACAAAGAAATGAACAATTTTTTTTGTTTATTGTTTTATGCTTCAAAACAAGAAATTTGAAAATGAATTCTTTTCTTTTCTTCCAAAGAAAAAAAGGGAAAAATGATGACAAGACAGGACCAAGAAAAGGCTTCTGGCCCAATCGCAGATCGCAGGGAGTCTCTGACAATACCAAGCAGGCAGATCAAAGCAGACTCACCAACTTGTCTAAAAACCCTATTTAAAGAAAACACAAGAAATATTTGGTCAAAAGAAAGATAAACTGAAGTCAAACCTAGGATATATACTACTATAACAGAGACTAGTACTAGATCAAGAAAACCCCTAAGGAGTGTGACTCCTGATAGGGAAGAGGATGAATGCCTCTTCTTTTTACAAAAATTTTCTCAACAGGCACGATACTGACACTTCAACATCCAGCGTATGTACGCGGGTTGTCCAAGGGCAGGGAACATATGCACACGTGCAGGCCCACTACAGGTGTTACAGAGAAATCTCCTTGTGGACAAGTGGATTCTCTTTTGGATACTAGACCCCTATGACCAAGACAGAAAGTGTTATTGTGGACACTGACTTTCCTTTTCATGAAGCTAAACTATCCAAAGAAGAAGAAGGAAGAAGAGTAAATACCTTTTTACCGACATTTGTCCTTGCTCGATCTAGGCTGATCTTGATATCCAAGTGCTTCAGAAGGTCCTGCAATATAATGAGCAACAACAATGAGACATACTTCCTACTCTACCATGATTAGCTTCATAATGGATCTATGTAAGAAACAAGTTCATGAAACGTACACAAACTTTAAAGGAAACATGCCAAGCATAGATTTATATTAATAAAAACAAAGTGAGATTCTTAAAACCATGGATGTAGGTGCAGCAGCTTCACCAAGCTCTCTTTGTCTAGACCCTCGCTCAAACAATCCACACAGAATGTTGATGCTTCAATGATATCTCCCTTATGAGATCATAAGTTTGATGCTTCATAATGTCTCCCCTTTTACCATGAAGAGGCCTCCTTATATAGGCTTGGAGAGGCCTAAACACTTAAGATATTATTGGGATAAGTTGAGGATTCCTCTCCTTTAGTTGTGGATCTTCCCTAAGATTGAGCCTTGACCTCAGATCCAAATCTAACCAACTGCAGATATGAAGGGATTCTTCCCTGATTTCTCTCAACAATCCAAAGATTCACTCAAAAAAGGCCAACGCTCCCTCATAATGGGGCACAGAGTGTTGGAACGCTCCCCCAAAATAGGTCACAGAGTGTTAGCACTCCCTGATAGTTTATAAAGGAGCGTTTCCTTCCAAAATTGATTTTTTAGTGGTTTTCTCAATGGAAAAAGACTTGCACTCTTTTTCAAATGACTTCTCCTCTTCAAAACCAGTGTTTTGAGGTGTCTTGTAAGTGTTATTGATAATGTCATCCGAGACACAACATGGACAAGACAACAATATGATATTTATGAAACTTGTAGGTGAAATGTGACACTTGCGACATTGGGAATGATGACACTAGGCCATCATCCTAATGAGTAATTTCGATGTGTAACAGATTTCCCCCCAAAGTGCGAAGTTAGAAGATGAGAACTGATGACTGAAGTACTTTGTAGACTTTTTAAAGAAAGGGTACGGACTCAAAGAGCCTGATAGAAGCTGCACACAACCATCAAACAAATATTATGACATGTTTCAAACCTAAGGCATGCATACCTATGCTTGAGTGATAAAGACTTTCAAGGTATGGCCACCATAAAATGCACTGCAGATCCATAGTTATATTGAAAAAAAGGTATATCCATTGAAGATACAATGTGGATATATACTCCTATGACATGAACTTATCATAGCCATGAAGAATACACAGTGGATCTACGAGACGACGAGACATAACCACGACCAATAAAAAGTGGATCTATGTAACAGTATATGTGTTAATGTTTAAAAGAAACTCCATCGCAACCTGTGAAAATTATAGATAAGAGTGATAACTCAACCCAGGGTCTTCTTACCGATCCTGATGTAGTATGAATCTAACCATGTGAATAGATGTCATGATGTCGAACATGGCAGAAACCACTTGATTACCAGTCAATGAGGTAAACTGTTAACAAGTGCGAGGGAAATCACCATTGATGTCAATGATTCCCAAGGTACTCTAGTACATTCCAACGAATGTGAATGGATGAGATGAATTCAAACATCCATGGAATCATCNACTCATCGAGGGAGGGCCTTGGTGTATCCCCCATCAACGACATGAAACTGACACAGATATGTAATTGGTGGATCAAAAGAACATGGACTCACACGGGTATTGGAATAGGAATTTGTGATGGTTGACTCTTGAGGCAGATACTTCCCTTGAACACTGAGGCATGACAATAGAAACGCGACAAGGAACAAAAATTGATAATGCAGTGGATACTGTGAATTTCATCGAGTGACCCAAAGGAGTAAGGAAAATAAAAGGATTGGTTCAGTGCAGAGGTTCGGTGGATAAAAATGCGTGCAAAGATAAAATGTTGTGTTCAAGGATGACTGTAAGAATTACTGGTAATGTTCACAAAAAATTCTTGGCTTGCTTCCTTCAATTTTTCTCCCATCCAGATAGATGAGTACCTCTTTTTAGTTTAATGAGATCGAGGAGGATAACACATGCTCGATATAACTCACCTTCGATAAGTCCCTCTTCCTTTGTTTAATGAACTAGAAGAAGTAAGGGTTCGGTCCCATATGGGCCCTTCTATTTATGATCATTTAAAGAGTCCAGAGAAGGTAAACTCGGTAGTTTTTCATATTTAGAGAGTCTGAAATGACTTAAAGAAGACTCCAATGTGGTCCTTTTTCGTAATGTTGGTCTCGTGAGGCCGAAAAAGAGATAAATTATCACTCGAAAGATGCCCTTTCAAACCTTTTAACAAGTGGGAAAGAAAACAAGATCACTCAGAAATCTTTTCACATTTAGAGAGTCTGAAAAGAGCTTAAAGACGACTCCAAGGGGTTCCTTTTTTGTGTATCCATGCAGGTCCAAAAAAGAGATAAAAATCTACCCGACGCATTCTTATGTGTTTGAGCTTGAGAATGAACTAAGACTATGCTCATGAATGTGACAAGATGAAAAAATGAACAAAACTGCTCCGAAACCTGCCAATAATGTCAAAATTTCATTCCAGGGGATTAAAAAGGCCTCCAAAATATTTTCAAAACCCAAAAATAACTATATCTTAGGCAAAAATGAAATTTATAATAGTAAAATGGGGTAAAAATATCATTTACCATTTCATTTGTGCAAAGATTTGTAGCAGTGGAGAATTTGTGCTTTGGAGGTGAATCTTACATTGTTTAGTGCTGGAGCTATGGTCAACCATTTTCCTCATTGTTTGGACCAAGTTAGTGCTCTTCTTCCTTTCTTTCATTTGTATGGTTCAAAATTCATTTTTAGGCAATGATTGGGTGCAAAAATTGATGCCATGGGTTGTCTCAAGCACCCAAAAGGGCTCGGTGCTCCTCTAGATTTAGTGGGGGAGTGTTTCTTGTTTGTTAAATCACCCTTACAAGCTATTGAAATGCGTGCCAACGCACTAGTGTAGTGGTGGAGAGGGCATTGCCCGAAAACACAAGAAAAAAAATGCCCAAGACTGCCAACGCTTTCTCAAATCGTGAATGATGTGCGTTCTAATTTTTAAAGCGATCTGATGTCTATTGTGGGGCTGCGTTGGTGCAATGATGTGCATATTAAAGGGGTGTTGGCCTCATAGACAAAGAAAACATTTTTTTTTTAAGTTTTTCACTTTGCCCAAAAATTGCCAAAAAACATGATTAATGAATTTTGATGGTTGATGATTGCAAGTAATTTCGGCAATAATCATGATCGAGTGGAAAGAAAGAGAGCATGATATCGATGATGTGGCCTCTTTTCAAATTCCCCAAACATGGTCCTCATTGAGGAATTGCGGTCTCCTCAAGTTCTTCAAAATGAAAAAAATGAAGAACGAGATTCTTCTTCTTGAGCATATGATCGTGTTATGGAACGTCATGGAACAAGGGTTCCAAATTGGAACGTATCTTCTCACCATCGAGTTGGAATATGTATACTTCATGAATGGCCTCTCGAAAATAGGGGTTCTTGTAGTTTTATCTAGATAGAGGGCACTTCCTTCTTGCGCCTGTGTATGAGTATCTGGCAAACCATTGTGTCCCAGGATCGAGACTAGTGGGAGATAGAATTCCAATCAAAGATATCCGGGATCTACCTCTTTGTTCCATTCTGTTTTCCATTACGATTATAGCATGAAGTACCAGCACACACCTAGTTTCAATAACACAGGTGGCCCTATGGTTTACAGTGTCTACAGCCAAGACTGTTTAACTGGAGTGCAAGATTCCTTCAGAATGTGAAGGAATAGATTACGAGATGCAGAGCAGGGCAATGGAAGCAGTTCAGGTATGGTTCATTCTTGGTTTCGTTCTTCTTAGAACTCATTCCTCAGTTGCAACCTTAGATTGAATTAGTAGTACGGCCAGTGGGAGAACCACGTATGGAGCGATGGACTAGCCTGTCTCTGAGACTAGGCTCAGATTCAGAGTTCAAATTCACCAGTGATTTCTTTGCTTGGCTGGGACGCTAATTGATCGTGATAGAAGACTTTCCATACACCGGAGTGGATTTTTAGGGAATCATGGACCTGGTCCTTCCATATGGGGTGGAATGGGATGCGTTAGGTAAGAAACCAAAAAAGATCTTGTCAAGTGTTTTTTTACTATTTTAAACGTTATATTATTTTTTTTTGGGTACATAGGAGAGTTTCTAATGGATGTATCGTTTCATCATGTACACAAGGGAGAAACACGTCCGATAGAGATACCGGCATTGGGGCGTCGCGGGGACGCTCAGGTAGTAGTAGCAGTAGGGGGTCTCCAAGAGGTGGAGGCAAACCTCCATGGTCTTATGACGGGTATCCCTCCTCTTGAGAGGGAGAACGTACCCTTGCACTTGTAGAGACACACAATGGGAGTCCCTGAGAGTATTAACTCTTTACTGAGATGAGTAGCCCATGTGGTGATGTGCTACTTGCAGCACAATGTGATGCGGGAGGACTAGGACCTCACTAATTATTTTTTTGTATAGTCTTTATGACGATGTTATGGGAACGAGGACCGAACATTTTTCCCTTCTATGTACCTTTTTTGATGTAATCAAAATTTTTTAGTCACGCCGTATATATATACATTTTCGAGTTTTTACAGTGACAAATGATTTGCAAATAATGATGTCTTTTATGTGATGTGTTTTAATTTACATGATGATATGTGATGTGATTTATTTCCTTTATGAAAACTTATCTATGTGCGAGATACCTATCCATTATGTAATCATTTAATGAATCTAAAATGGTATTGAGTTCTCTTGGTATGTGTCTGTATTCTATAAAATCAAACATTCGTTCAAGAAGAGGAACTCGTAAGTGGAGATGTAGTAGGATAGAATTGCAAATAGCGTAGATTCGATTAAGTTGACAGACCACGAGTTGGGAGTCTAGGTTGACGGTCATGCGAGAAACACCTAGGGAGGAGGTTTCGGTTAAAAGTATGATGACAACATGATATTCTGCCATGTTGTTAGTTGTCTATCCTAAGCAAATACCTTCGGAACTCACCAACTCATCAGAGTGGTAAATGACCCAAGCTACAGAAGCAACGTTCTGGGTGTGTCGACTAGTGCCATCCGTAAACCTGACAAAGATAGGAAAGGAATATGTCATTTGCACATGAAACACAAGACATGGTATAAGTGTCTAAGGAAAAAACTCAAGCACGCAAAATAAAAAGACACACCAAACTAAAAATACAATAGTGTACAAAGCATGTATGCTAGATTTTATATGCATAGTACTTCTTAAGGTAAACCCTGTTCTGGGGCTCACCCAGGGAGATTTTGTCGTAGTCAACTAGCTCATAGGAACCTCTATGTAGAACACATTTCATGATGTAAGGACCATGCCATAGAGGTTCTAACTTCCCTATCCCTAACTTATCATGAGCCTGGTCATAAACGAGGACTAGGTCTCCTTCTGCAAAAGCGCGAGGATGGACAGATTTGTCGTATTGATTCTTGATTCTCTTTTGATACGTCTCATTAATGAGAGTGACATCACGACGTGTTTCATCCAACCTAGTCAAGTGTAAGAAAATTTCTTCTTCAGCAAAAGTGTGGGGCAGGAGTTCTACTTTGAGTTTCAATGAGGGAATTTCACACTCGATTGGTAAAACAAATTCTATGCCATATACTAGCCGGAAGGGAGTGAATCTAGTAGCAGTTTTTACGAAGGTCCGATAATCCCAGAGAGCAGAGAAATGTTGTAAATGCCAAGATGTCTTGTTTTCCCTACCATATGTTGGATCATGGTTTTAAGGACCTTGTTGATATCTTCAACTTTTCCATTAACTTAAGGATATTACAGGGATGAGTTCTCATGGAAAAAACCTAACTTGGCATGCAACTCACTCATCATCTAGTTCTGAAAGTGTGAACCATGATCAGTGACAATGGCGTGTGGAACACAAAAATGAGTGATGATGTGGTTAAAAAAGAAAATAGCTACAATACGACCATCATTCAGAAAGGTAGGCATAGCCTTAGCCCATTTTGTAAAGTAATCTACGACGACAATTATATAACCGTGCCCCCTGGCAGGGTGGGTGCATGCCTTGTTTTGAAAAACTTGGCAAGGTGGTCATTTTTTGATGGCCTCGATACATTCTTTGAAGATTGAGGGCCAAAAGTAACCGGCACGTAAAATTTTCCGGGTTGTAGCCATCCTAGAAAGGTGACCGCCACAGGATCCAAGGTGACAGTCATTGAGGACGCGTTCAACCTCTTCATGAGTCAAACATCATCGTAGGATAGTGTCAATACCACAGCCATACAAAGTGTCACCGACGATAAGGTAGCAACGAGAATGATGGTGGATACAACGACACTCTTCACGAGATATATCAGTATGAAAATGTTGGGTCTGGAGATAAATAAGGATATCTCCATACCAATTGTCGAACATGCTGATGAGGAACATAGTCTCATCGGGGAGAGAATCTTTGGGCTCAGTATCTTCATCAGCATGGGGAAAGTTGCAGATAAGCTCTGCAAACACCAATGAGTTTTTAGCTTTGGACTTAACAAACTCGAGATCGAACTCTTGAAGGATGACGATCCATTTAGAATATTTTCCCCCAAGAACTTGACGTGTCAGAATGTGATACATGGGGTTTTAGTCCGCGATAACTATGGTGGTGTGTACTAAAATGTAGTGACATAATCTCTGGATAGTGATGACAGCTGCCAGAGCCAACTTTTCAACATCTGAATATCAGAGCTCAGGACCAGATAGACTTTTGCTCAAATAATATATCACGTGTTCCTCATCGATAGGTCCTCTTGAACTAACACCATAGCAATAGTGGAAGTAGAGGCTACTAAGTAAAGGATATAATTCTACGTATAGTTAGAAGGATGCAACATAGGTGCATTGGTCAATGCATGCTTAGGAGCAACAAAATATTGTTAAGCAGTGTCATCCCAGATGAAAGGGGTGTCTTTCTGCAATAATCGCATAAATCCTTTGGTAATATCAATGTAGTTACAAATGAAACGACGAAGAAAGTTTGCATTCCCCTGCAAACTTTGGAGTTGTGTCAGATTATTAGGTGGAGGTAAAGATAGGATAGCTCTAATCTTTAAGGGATCCAGTCAAATCCCATCATTGGAGACAAAAAAGCCGAGGAGTCAACCTGATTTGACAGCAAAAATACATTTATGTGGGTTCAAACCAATACGGTAGAACCGACATCGAAGAAAAATTGCTCGTAGATGACCAAAATGGTTCAATCGACTGGAGGAGTGGGAAGGTAAGTCATCGAGATAAGGTTCCACAATATGTTTGATATCGTGAAAAGCATATGACATGGCTCATTGGAATGTATCACCAACACTTTTAAGGCCAAATGGTAGTTTTTGATAGGCGAAAGTTCTCCATGGGTAGATGAAGGCTGTCTTATGTTGATCAACAGGTAAAATATCAATCTTGTTGTACCCTAAGAAACCGTCCATGAAAGAGAAAATTACGCTACCAACATAATTATCAATAATCTAGTCGATGAAGGGCGTAGGGTAGTTGTATTTTGGACAAGCCTTATTGAGATCCCTATAATCAACACAGACGCGAATGGTCTCTTGTTTCTTAGTAACTAGAACAATGTTTGAAACCCATTACGTCAAGGGGACAGGATAAATGAAGCCAGATTTCAATAACTTTTCAACTTCTGCCTTAATGGCCACTGTATTTTTAGGATGGGCTGGGCGGAGTTTCTGTCGAACAGGTTTGACCCCTGGGTAGGTTTTAATCTCATGCACAATGATCGATGGATCAATCCGTGGAATTTATTTGTAGCTCCAAGCAAAGACATTGCAAAATTCTTTAAATAAAGAGGTATAAGAGACCACTTCCTCGAGTGAACAATTAGCACCGAGGTTCATGTTTTCCACGACACCTTCCTTTATCAAAATGTCGATAACGATCGTAGATGAAATGTTTCCCAAATTCCCCTCAGAAAGAGTATATTGTGTGAGGATGGGAGATTGTGGAAAATCGACAACATCAGGAGGGAAGAGAAAGTGTATGTCTTCTTGAATTTCTTCAAGAGGTGGAAGAAAAGAGGATCGATGATGGATATCATCCCAAGGTACATCGTCAATGCTAAGCATTTCCATAATAGATTCATTGGAAGAAAAAATTTGGGAAATGTAGTCGAACGCAGACATCAAGGAATTTAACCATGATGGCATCGAGTAACTGTTGGGTGCCAAGAGATGTTGGTCATCCTAGGAGGGAGAGGCAGATTGGATAGAAATGTATGAGGTTTTGGCTTGACTAAGTGTCATGGTGTCACCTAGTGCATCGAATTCCAACGGAATAGGTACAATCCAAGGGTCAGATGATTCTAAGGATTGGTAAACCGTAGTTGAAATCATATTGATTGTGGAAACATGATGTGTGGTGGGTGGAAGTGGTGTAAGGAAGGTACCCATAAGTCTCGAGTCTTTCAAAAAGACAAAACCAACGCTCTCATACATGATCTTGTGATATCCCAAAAATGGAATATTGTTGGTAGTGGGAGTGCGAGTGTCGGGTGTAAAAAAATATAACTGATCGACAGTGACAATTTTTCCCTGATGAGGAAATTATACGCATCAAAATACTGACGAAGAAACGACAGTCATAGCATAAAACCAACTTCTTCCAATTAACAAGTTGTAATCGAGAGGAGCATCGACCACCTCGACATCAACAGTAACAATTTTGTCGCCTAACTGAATGGCTAAGGATGGTAATAGTCTGTGAGGATGAAAAACTCGCCCATCGAATGCATGCAACATCGTTGGGGATTTGTTAAGTTTAGGTGATTTCAAGCTTTTCCAGTAGGCTAAATACATGACACAAGTATAGGCTCCCTCATCCAAAATAGTTCGGTGAATTTGTTGATTGTGAACAACAACATCAACTTGGAAAGCAAGTTGGTGAGAGAGTCGAGATGTAAAATTATCCAGGTTAAACATGATGATTTGGACGACTCAGGATCAAAAGTGCCAATAGAGGCCAAGAGCGTTCTACATTGACTAGGGCAGTGTTGTAGAACTTCTAACGTAGACATAGCACACGATGCTTGAGCCAAATCTTCAACAATGTTGTAGTTCTGGGTAACACATGAACTATGATTAAAGGTATATTTACGGATAATGCTCTTAGGAGGGTGTAATATAGAGTCGAACGTAGGTTTCTCGATTTGAAGCAATCCAGACGGAGGAATGACATATGGAGGGCTAATGGAGGATGGTGATGGATCCGGTAAAGAACTGTTAGTGACCTTTCCTTTGTCATGTTTAATTGGTGTGTCGTAGGTCGTAGAGAGGGTGGTTAAATCAATCCCATTAAATAGATATATATGGGCACTTGTCGAGGCTTCATCATGAGAAGGGTGGCTGGAACTGCCCCCTGGAGAGGGGGTTTGAGCAACCATAGATTGTTGCTGAGGAAAAGGCTGAGTAAGCAATATGGGTTGGGAATTCCTTTTGAAACGTTTGGCCACTTCATCACGATGTGGACAGTCTCGAGTGTAGTGATCGTCACCACAAATAAGACATGGGAACTTCAGTTTCCGCTGTGGTTTCTTTTTGTTAGCAGGTGGTGGGTTTTGAGCTTTAGGTTGTTCATTGTTATTATTCTTTTTGTTTTTGTTCTTTGTCTTTTTCTT
>JASDQU010224646.1:0-12651 GCA_032191745.1 Picea mariana | reverse complement strand
AAAAAAAAACTTTGAATTTATAACATATGACTTTTAAGGGGGCAACAAACATTAATATGGGTATGAGCCCAACAAATGACAATTAGTAAGGGGGCAGAAAAAGTTAATATGGGTATGAACCCAGCAAATGACACTTAGCAGCAAGCAGACTCTAAAGCAATTTTTGATAGCACAGAACAATGTGCCACCAGAGTGCCATTTTTTTGGAAAAACACATCATATATTACATTACAAAGTTAATGTGTTTTTTTCCCACAGAAACTAGGGCGAAAACATAATTTAAGGGAACAATAAGACATGTGTTTCACAATATGGATGTTTTCCTCTTGAGACAAGACATTGACACCCACCACATATGATTTTTTCTATCATTTTTTCCAAGATTTGACACCTCTGCTGCAGAAATTTTCTAGCAGGGGAAACACACCCAAAAACTTGCATGCTAACTGTGTGCCATTCAGATGATCGAAAATACACCTAGTGAAGAAACTCCCCAAATAGGTGAGTTTTGGGTGTGGATCCCAAAACACAGTATGCATCCAATGCAGGTGCAAGAGCCCTATAGGTGAATCCATTACCTCTGCATCCAAGAAGATAATAGAGAATCAAGATGACCAATGTTGCTAGAAGGCACTGACAAAGGTAGAATTGTATGCAAGATGTTACAGGACAATTTAAAAAAGCCTACACAACCTAGAATCTATTTACATTCACTTTTAAAATTGTATAAATTTTAAATTGACTCCTTAAAGGATACTTTAACCTTTTTTCCAAGCTAGAAATTGTTGAATGATATGTTTGGCAAGATTTTAAAGTAAGTATGCATCCAACAAATTTGGAAGCCCCAACCCTATCACCCTTCCCCTTTAGGCCGATTGTATGAATGCAACCTAAAATCATACCTTGAATTGAGAAAGAGACAAAAAGTATTTCCATCGCTTTGACATCTATCTATGGGCACGACCAACAATCTAACATAAAGTTGTGAATTTTAGCTTCTAACTCACCTTTTGGTTAAGCATCTACCACAATGTTGTTTTTAGATAAAAATAAAATAAGGATATTAATATTTTATCATAATTGGGAAAAATACTTGAGCAAGATTGTTGTGTATGCTTGTGGCATAGTGATAAAGGAATGCATTCCCTTCCTCTTGATATGCATTGCTTCTATAAGTAGAGAAAAACAAACTTCCTTCTAAAGATCAATGAACCTAAAAACATTCCTTGGGAAAGACTCAGAAGCATTATTCATCAACCTCATATGTAGTGGGAGCATTCCCTAAACCAAGTTAGTAAAAAATCATGACACCCATCTCTAATGGTAACTGTCATATCCTCTCTTTCATTCTTGGGGATCCAAACTTGATAGCATCTACTCCATAAACCATCCTTAGACAGATTATGAAGAGATTCCAGATACTGAAGTTAATGTGGGCACCATGGTCTAAATGAAGGTGGCCAAACAACTCAGTTGCATTGAAGCCATGATTTAGAACCTGTACATCTCTGGCCAAGTACTAACAACAAACAACAGAATTGGTGTAAGTGACAGTGAACTCAGCAATAGAACCTCCATAATCAAAATCAACAGTAGCCAAATAAGCAACCATAAACATAGACGATGCAAAACCCTCTAGGACATAACCAAAACCATCAAATAGTCTAGAAGAAGACAGAACATTGTTATCTTTTGGGGCTACTCGAAAATTGTTTTCACATAGCTAGGAGAGCGCTAAGTCTCCTAGTCCCTTGGAGATGCTTGATGGACATATGGATGGCTCAATTTAGGTGGGATTCTTGACCATGGATAGAGTGCTAGCATGACACACTTACCTAGGAGGTTGTTATCCTAATTCAAATAGTAACATACATTGGCACGAAATAGTTTGCTTGAAAAATAGGAATACCTATGCATTTAGTCCTTCCAAAATTTCCAGAGTAAAGCTAAGAAACTAATGGACAAGAGAAGATAAAACTTCGTCCCTGTCCATACTATTTGAAACACACCCTGAACTTTAACATTTCATTATGTGATTCATATTTTGCTAAAAAGAATAAAGGGTAATTTTTCTTCATAGACAAAACCTTGAAACCGGAAATGATATGCAATAGGTTTACACTTGTTGGAAACAAAAAATTACTAAATTACAGAGTGTCCTTTACAGAGAAATGATGTTTGACTTACCCACACTTTTCTAGCAATTTAATCTTCTGGCAATTGAACCAAGAGTCACTAGTTTCATCAATTACAGCAATTTCATTTGTTAGCATGCCCTGCAACCAAGCATTTTATATCATTGAATATCAACAATAATCCCATTGAAAATGTACCTCATAAGAACAAAGATGACTAAAAGACAATTGTCTGGCTAATTTTACTTTAGAATTTGGTGAGATTTGTTGAGGCCTTGCCTGGATGTGTTTGAACAGTACGTTGACCTTTAAGGGCTCATTTGGTGCACTTTGTAAGGGAACACATTCAGGTAAAAAAAAATGCCAATAATTTTCAAAACATGTGGGGTTGTGTTGCACCTTCTTTGCAAGGGATTCTAAGAAACATTTCATCAACAAACCCAAAACTAGGCCCATTTCCCACAGTCACCCTATTAGGCTACACAATTATAGCTTTCTCCTGGTTCAATAGAAATGAATATCCCACTAAACTATAGTCATTGAGAATCGGCCCTACAAATAAATATGCATCTATAGACACAACTATTTCAACAAAGAATGAAGTACTTACTGCACACCAGTAAGTCCCTATGAACTGAGGATGTGTTTCTGCAACCTTTCCCTTAGAAAATGAAATTACAGTCATGGGATAACCCGATGCATTTGCTAATTCTGAAAATGCATTTTTTTCCTTATCAACCCTCATCTTTCGCCCACCTACCTACACTAGTTTCACTGCTGCATTTAGGAATTATGTTGTCATGTAGGTTTTTTTGTCATGTCCACTACAGCTTCCAAACTTTTTGGAGTACTTAGACTACAATTGATATAGTCCAGAGGATACCATGTCAAAAAAAATCGAGATAAACTAAATATCAACAACTAATACTAGAAGTTAACTATTTCAAATCTAAAGCCATAATTAGATTTGGAAACCCTGTATCAACTTGAAAAAAAAATGAAAAACCCAAGTAAAATTACTCTAATTAATACCACACATACACAGTTAGCATGGGTAGCCAAAATACCTTGCCTAGTATAATATACAAAGAATTATAAATTTATCAGAAGTGGAAAAAACCAAAACCTCTTATCAACTGAGAACCTCAATATATTTGAAAACTACGCAATGAAGCTCAGATATTCCAAAAAAGGTATTTAAGATATTGAAGATAGACTAAAAGTCTAATACCATCCTTGTCAAATAAACCAAATGCTTGTACACAGAATGATCCATCTCAAGTACTGGATAAGGTAGTAGAACTCCAATGCAAATAGAAAATGAAAAATATACATGGTATTGTTTAGCGAGTAAAGAACTAGACGAACCCAGATGGAAGCACATGAAAACAAATTAAGATAATCTCAAAATCAATACAATATATTTCATGAAAATACTTGAAGTGTCCATGACATCTAAATTTTGCAAATGGTCAAATAGATACAGTGAATATGAATGCATATCAATATCTTGACCATGAAGAAAAAATGGATACACAAATCATTTAGAAGGTCTGGGAAGTGTTAATGCCAATAATACCAAAACTGCTAACATAAATCCTTTAGAAGGGAAGGGAAGTATCAATGAAAATAAAACCAAAACTGCTAATGTATTGGAGTATGAGGAAGCTATAACATCCAAATCAACAGGATTGTAGTTACTAGGAACTCATGGTAAACCTTTTGGGGTAGATGGCGAACTACCTTTCCCAAAATATTGAAAAGTACTCAGATCCTTTACTAATCACATCTTCTTTAGTTGCATTTACTTCTAGATTACTGCAATTATTGAAACAGATAATGGTATTAACTGAATCTGAATGACAACATGACGTAACCCACTTAACCCATATCCCAGGACCATACTAACCCGTTACATGAAATGCTCCAAATCCGAAACAATCTACTCCTAAGAGGAATAAATGAATTCCAGCCAATCAGTAAACACACTATGCCAACTTTTATACACGCTATACCATCATTTACACCATAATTACTGTTATTAGTTGGTGGGATTGAATCTCATTACCTTATGGTTTATGTGTGATTGAATGAGACCAAGTGGCCCCAATTCAATGAAATAAAATTTCAAATGAAGCCCGATACTCCATTGAAGTCTCTAAATTGGGGATGAATAGGAATCAACGGAACACAAGAAAAAGAAATGCATACCAGGGTTCATCCAACCTTCATGTCAAGCCTAGGTTCAAAGGCCATGACAAGCTCATAGCATTCCGATGTACTTGTTTTGGTGTCTAAAGGATGGCTGGGAAGCCAAATCCATGCATTTTGAACCAACATAGGTTGCAGAAAAGCAAACCTGTAACTAGAAAATTTCTTATTATTATTATCATCATGAAGTGGTCGAGATTTCTGGTTTTGTAAACAGTTTTTGCAGACTTGTTGTGGAAAGTAAAAGAGTTTTTTTTGGATATTGTGCATCCTCGTGAAATTTAAGAGTTCTCGTTGCCAACCAATTCTACCACTGCAGCTTTCAGAGCAGAGTTGGAATTCTGCTTCAGACAAAAAAAATTAAATTATCCGACTTCTTGACAGAAATTATCCATCTTCTTGATAGACAAAATCTTTAAATTTTTCGACTTCTTGACAGAAGTCCTGAAGCTACATTGGCAAGGAAAGAGAGAGGAGGATACCTTTACAGCCAGTGCTAGGCTGGTTTAACTTTTGTTTGATTGAAAATTTTGTGCGGATAAAGACTCGAACCACCGACCTGACATTGAGTGAAGCTTTCAGAAATTTTGACCGACGAGGCAGTTTCTCAAGCTTCGCTACATGGACCCACTACCTAACCTATGACATATCAGACTTGGTAACTGTGTAGAATGACCAGTTTATGAGTGAAATATTAAAAATGGCACAAGCAACAGATTTCATTGTTATGTTTTCTTTGCTTATCACAAATGGCAACACCAATATCACATGTCTGCCAAGTGGTGAGGAAAACATGCTCTGAAGTTGTATCTGTAACTTGAATTTGCAATGCCCAACAAGCCTCGACACAACCAATTCGTTTACATGAACATGCTCAAACCCAATGCTCAAATCCTAGTCTTTTGTACAACAAATGTTAACAGGATGGAACACCAGTTTTATGTATAGGAACAAGCACCCATTGAAGGGAAGTGAACGTCTAATGCTAACAAGCTAGAACACTAGTTTTATGTAAAGGAACAAGCACATGGAATGATATCTCTATCCATGTTCTTAAATTGTCCTTCTCTATCATCAGAATCCTCAGATTTCTTCTGTAACCCATGATTGTTGTCATATCTCTTGGAACCCTTTGAATTACCTAGAGTGAAAAGAGAGACCAGAGGTACTTCCATGACCTTTAATTTCACAGTGAACGATCTATTTTCCTGGGCACAAGATGGTCCATAGAAATACTAGTTCCGACATATTCAGCACAAGGAGACTACAAATCCACGCCAGGTTTAGCTGACTTTCTGAATCCCAACAAAGATATCATCAGCTTAGTAGCAGTTTTGAGAAACTTGGGGAACTGGATCTTGACTCCAGGGATGTTAGAAGACTATGGAAAGGAAATATTGATATCAATATCATCCAGTGGTGTTGTAGGAAGTTGGGGGGGAAAAAACTAGCCATGGTAAAATAAGTTACCTACAGGAGAAATGCAAAAGAACACACCAGCCTGGATAGTGGCGTTGAGAAGAAGAAGAACGAACGATTCCGCCAACAAATGAAGCTACTCTGAAAACTCTGAAGAGAAGTCACAGGTTTGAAATCAAGATTTTGGATGAAGTTTTTTCAATATGCACAATTCTAACTCCATCAAATTGATAAATATCTTGAATGAATTCTACTAGTAAATATAAAATTGTAACTCATTCATTATTGATGGTTATTCATTCGTTATTGATAGTTATTCATTCGTTATATGATATTTACAGGGGAAAGAATTAGATATGATATTTAATGATATTTATTGGTAAGTGTATGATATCATAGAAACTAAAAAGAAGAAGAACACAAAAGTTATATTATGGTAAGATTCATGAATCTTATGTACAAGCCAATCCTATGATTCTAAATACTATTCCATCCATCCCACCTGCTCTCTCGCCCCACCGAGATGTAGGGGATTAAACTAAATCTATGGATGGGGATTTAACTAAATATATGGATGGAAGAGTAGAAATCCCCCCACCAGGATGTAGGGGATTAAAATAAATCTATGGATGGAAGAGTAGCAAGCATTCAATCACAACAAAGATAAAATGCAGTGAGGTGGTGCAAAGAAGTACTTTGAAAACCTTGTACTATTGAGGCGGTAAAATGGATTCCTGACATACATGGATCAATTTGTTTGATGGTGTTCTCATGGCGGTGGAGACAGTGGCCACAATTTGTAAATCCCTCGCATACAAAGATTGATCGATTTGATGGTGTTTTCAAGGAGGTGGAGATAGTGGCTGCAATTATTAAAGCCCTCTGTGGGTTTGATAGTCAATATAATGTAGATCTTTTCCAAGAAACTAAAAATATGTATGTCAAAATTTCCAAAAACATTAGGAAGACATTAGGAAGTCAATATAATGCAGATCTTTGTGTCAAGATTTCCAAATCCTTGTCAGGGTTTCCCATAATGTAAATGTCCAAACTTATGATACATAAAGGTATATGTAAATGCATAAAAGAAACTTGGCAATAAGAGTTGAAGATTATTAACCAATAGGAAGTCAAATAAAAGTAAATAAAATATTTAAAAAATGATTATTTTATTTTTCCTATTCAAAACTTTGAAGATCATACAAAAATACATTTTTTCAACGACAAACTAATTGAAGGTCAACGCTCTAGCGAACTCTAGAGTCATGGCCTTCATCATGGACTAATAAGAGAGTTATTAGTACCATAGGAAATCGCTAAAATGCATTCACTGGACCATTCATAGTTAGACATTGGAGTAGTTTGAACCTCCCAAGCCATTGAGAGAACATATGCATCTAATAAATGGAGAGACACATTTGAGCATTGAGTCTCACTAGCTCGAAGTCAAAATTAAAAAACTAAGAAGGTTACTAGAGGTTGTTGGACATATATCATCAACAAAGACTCTTTCCAATTCGAACTATTTTAATCAAACAAACCAATCTACCTTTTCAAGGTGCTTGTTGGTGACTTTTGGGCATACATCTCTTGGGATATGTCTTCTATAAGAGATATAAATTTATTTATTCAGCTCATACATGAAGGCATATGCTCATTAAAATTAGGGTTTTTAAAATCGGGCATGATACGCATCACAACTGGAAAAATCTTTACATGGATTTGAAAAAAGATAGTCACCAAATTTTCCCAACTCTGTTTTCCATTCAAAAAGACTAGAAACTAACTTATGAAAATTCATTGATATAAAAAAATTATTTCCCTTAAGATTTAAGTTGGAAGATGAACACCATAGTATCCTAAAATTTTCCCTCACATAGAAACAACACCAAACTTTGTATAATTGAAGCTCTCAATAGGGAATCATGGTAGTAAAATACGTACTTACTAAGTTGAATTGAAACCATTCATGATAATGGGAGGAAAATGTTCTTCCACGTTTGATTTTCCTTGGGCAGGGTTACAGAGTTGAATTGAAACCATTCATAATAAGGGGAGGAAAATGTTATTCCATGTCTGATTTTCCTTGGGCAGGGAAAGGTGCATCTGGAAAGCAAAGATCCATTCTTTCCAAATATGGACCAACGGTTGAAGCAAAGTTCCACCCAAAAGGGAACCCTGCATTGGGATTAGCCGTAGTGCCAAAAGGAACAGAGCGTTAATCCTTCCTTATTTAGCCAGTTGAGTAACATTGTCCCGTTCAGTATGTGGATAGGAAATGCTAAGTGAGAGGGTTTCCATAGCCTTAATAAAAAGGAGATGTTGGGTATAGGTCATCGGCCAGTCTGATAAGATGATAAGGAAATGCTATATGAATGTATCACATAATGGACTTTTACCCTTTCCCAACTTTATTTTACAGAATGCTTTCACTCATCCTGAATCCATGTAGGCATAACAGTCTCACTCTCACCACCTCCTTCATCTCGTTGTGTTCCACTTCCCCCTTGCCCCCATTCCCCATTTAATCCAAACTCTGCCAAAGTTGTTTTACAAAAATTGAAACTGATTGCACCCAGTAATCTCTAATTTTCCCATATCAGGAAAATCCAATAGAGGAATTCATTAACTCTTAATAAATTGAAAATAAAACAAAGGAAATCTTTGCTCGCTTGGTAACAAATCCCCCTTTTTTTTAAATTGGGCAAATGAAAGTTTGTATTTGCCTCATAACCCAAAATTCAGGGGAATTAAAGCATAAATCCTGAAATATATCAAATGGGAGGGTGAATTCGCTATCATTAATTCCCATATCTATAGAAATCGGGTGAATGGAGGTTGTGGATGGAAATTTCATGGACGAAATTTATTTTTTTATCCCTTTCCCTCATAAAAACCTGGGCTAACCCTATCAACAATTTGTTTTTAAATAAATTAGGGGCTAATAATAAAATAATAAAAAGACCAATACAATACAAAAAAAATCGCCCCAATCAAAATTTGGAACCCCTTAATTTCGTCCATGAGCGAAATTTCGCCCCTAAAATCATCTATCCTGTGGAGGAACAATTAGTGAGTTTTTAGAAAAAAATTAGATGTGGTGGGCTGAGAGATTGGGGGTGTGAACCAATCTGGTTTGAATTAAGTTGTTGTGGATAATTTCCAAAGAAGTAGTGGGACGTTTCGGAATTCCTTTGGAGAAAACCTACTTCAACCTCCACAATTCAAAATGGAAATTATGTGAGTGAGGAGTGACTTTGTGTGTCAACAAGTGAAAAAAAGTGTGTCAAATTTTAATAAGTTAGGTGTGAATTTGCAACATGTGGACTTCCTGTGGTCCTTACAAATATTTGTTACGTATATTACTAAGTTTCATTGGTACAACCTTGCAGAATTTTAAAATCCCTAAAGAACTAGCATGTGGACATATGGGTCCTTACCAATCCTTTAAACTCCTTAATGTTGTTTACACTAAGAAATCTTGAAAAAATATCCTAGTATTGCAGTCATGTGGGCATGTATGGGCTCATTACTTTGATCTTAAGAATTCCCTAGTGATGTAAACTATGAGAGAAATTTCAAGAAACTATCATAAGTTTGCAACATGTGGGCATGTATGGGACCTTACAACTTTAAGATGATTTCAAAAGAAGCTAAGAGGATCCCTAGGGGAGCTTGTCCTCTCCTAAAGTTTTTTGTTAAGGGAGATGAAATGTCCCTTTAACCACTTTTTGATTCTCGAGATCTCTCTATGGTGTGAGAGAAGAGCATACTCAATGATCAAAGTTAATTTATGGTCCCAATGTAAGTGTTTTTATATGTGATAGCAATAATCTCAACTTAAATTTTACAAACCAAACAAGCCATCCATGTGGCAACCAAAGCAAAAGAGGAGAATATTTGGTTCTTTTCACCCCCTAAGTGCCTATGTTTAGCTAACCTTTCATATGGTAAAGGAGTCTAAGTGGAGTGCATGGGCATTACAAATTGCATGAAAGAAAGAATTTGAAGGCTAGGGGCCCTCAAATCATCACAAAAACCCTTACAATTTTGAAAATCCAGGTATGTGCACGGGTTACAATTCTGACAAGTGCAGAGTGGGTGGACGGTGTACAGAATGCATAGAGAAAAGAATCATGTGGGGTGCACAGTGCATTGAGTGCATGTATGTGGGATGGAATATTCACGCACTTTCTAATACGCATCGAGGGAAAAAAATTTAGTGACATTCTCCTCCTCCAAATCAAAATTTTTCTTTTGAAAGGTAAGTTTGGGCCTGTTTTGGTACCTGCAAGACAAATTGATTAAAAAGAAGTGCTCTCTAATCCCAAATAGGGTAGAATTTGATACCTTTTCCCCAGTATGGTTGCCAATCTGTTGTGTCTGTTTCGTCACTTGGGTGAGAAAAACAATGACACTCACATGCCTAGTTGGGCCTACTAGACAAGACATAAGTTCGTGAGTGGGTTAAAAAAGCCAAACGCATGTAATAAACAAATAAACAAACTAAAACAACTAAGAAAATAAAAACTAGAATGCATAAGAAACTTAGAACCATAAACAATCAATGAATGACCAAGATAATGACACCAATGGATAACTATATTAGTTGGAAAAACACCATAGAGAAAAATGAGGACTTATGGGTCCCCTCTTCCTCCTTGGGAGGGCTCTTGAGTTCCCTAATGGAGATATCTTCTTACAATGGAAGAAAAATGACAAATGATGAAGAAAATCAATGCCTATTCCCTCAAGAGGTGAGTGGAATGGCCTATTGCAATGATGCTTGAATACTCCAAGGAGAAAAGAGGATTCTCAAGGGAGAATTGAGGAAACATAACAATACTATGAATATATTGGTTTCTTAGTGCACCCATGGCTTTCATTTATAACATTTCTTCAAGGAAAAATATAATTGGTTCTTGGTGTGAACAAGGGGCCTTTTAGGGCACCCTTTGGTCCTTAACCAGCCCCCCATTCGCATTTCGCTCAGATATGGAGGTCAAATCAGGTTGGGATATCGTCCATAAGTGATTGGGGGGTCGACAAGAACCATAAATGTGTCATTCACAAGAGTGTGTGGATTTTCTCATACATAGTCGCACATTTGGCTCATTGTACGCTATGAGGGATTTGTTGGCCCGCGCACTATGCACGCACTTCCTTTAGTGAATTTGTGCATGTCAATTTTTTCCCAATTGTATAGTTTTTGCCTTTTGAAATGTATTTTAGTGTTGCAGGTGAACTAATTGTTGTTGGCATTGTTGTATTTATGTAACCATTTGTGTGCAATGTTGCGGACGAAATTTCGATGACAACAAATTGGACAATGTTTAGCTTATTGAAGGATCATGTGGAAGTGTTAATATTGATGTTAAACATGTGTAAATGGTGTTAGATTTCATTGAATATTAAGAAATTCATTTTCAATGCACCTTTTGGAATTTTGTTACAGTATCTGATCCAGGGGATCCAATTTTGCTCAAAAATTCAAAGTGCTCAGAATCGCTTCAAATCGAACGGGTGCGTAGGCCTCATCGTCACGAACCCAATGCAACTCATTTGGGTTCAAAAAGACATCGGATGAGTGTGATATCGCATTCTGTTCAAATCATCAAACAGGCAAAAAAAATGTGTTGACTGTACAGTCTGTATGGATGTTGACATGGCAGGGTTGTATGCTGATGTGGCAGAGCTGTATGCTGATGTGGTAGGGTTGTACGCTGACATGGCAGGGCTGAGTTGGTGGATAGGTGGCATTTGGATGGTCGAATCATTTCTTGACACATGGCATCTTGGTGGTGAATGGATTGGTGACACGTGGCCCAAGCAAGGGTCTCCACGTGCCACCCGGGCATTGGTTAAAATTTGTGTAGTTGGCAGGACTCGACCCCACAACCTCTAGGTAGGGGAAGAGCTTTGGGAAGGGTCTCCCAACCGGCGTGCCCACCATTGGTTCTTAACTACTATATGAATTTAAATTTATTTGAATTGTAATGTGTTGTGTTTTGGGCGTGGACAGGGCTGGGGCTAAGCCCCAGCCCCCATTCATATATGTATACCATATGACTTACCCACATGCGTAATTCAAACGGAGCCCAAAATACATTTGACCGGTGGTTCATACATTGTGCGAGAGTTTAATTACCAACGGTTTAAAACCACGCCGACACTTGTCGCTCTACCATTTGACTTGGGACTTGGCCCCTTTTGTGTGCGCGCACGATCATATGGCCATATGCCCAATGGTTTGGCGGTTAGGGGATAGGTGCCTTAACCATCCTAAAATTTGCGCGATTATGTGATTGTGCACCTGGTGCTAGTTTTAAGCACAAAAATGAGCGTGTGTGCTAGGTTGAGGTCGCAGAGGTGCATTTTGGCGATCCAGAGACAGCAAGTTTGAAGGGGAACTTCCAGGAAGCCTATCTTCTTCAATTTTTGGCCAAATTAGGTGTCAAAAAATCCCAGCTAGGGGTTTTTGGACGTTCTAAATCCATTGGAGCCATCTATTTGGCATTTTGAGCATTTTAAAGAACATATTTTATCACTTTGAGCAAATAATACAAAAGATCCATTGGAAGATGGACCAGGAGATGTAGCCCAAGAGAGGGGTGAACTCCTTTATAATTTGTTGTGTTATGTGTTTACTGTTCACTGTTATTTGTTGCTTATTATCTGCATCTTGAATGTGTATTTCTATAAAAAAAATTGTTTGCAAATTTGATCCATTTGCATAAGAACACTTGAATTAAAACTTGCAAATATTTTCAAGAATACAAGTATTTATCATTTTCAGATCAAGTTGGTATTAGAACTTAGGTTTTTGAAGGCTTGATTATTTGCAAGTGTTTTGTTTTCTGATGCTCACAAGGTTGAAACTCACAAG
>JASDQU010224639.1:0-17662 GCA_032191745.1 Picea mariana | reverse complement strand
CCCCTGGGCGAAGCATCTCTAGGTTTTATTTCCTATGGCTTTTATCTTTTACCAGCTGCTTTTACCCCCTGGGCCTTTAGCCCCTTCTTCCCACAAGACAAGATGTACCCTGGAAGGTCATCCTAATGGCCAGACTAGGGGAATGGGATGGATGAGCGGGGTATAAGATGAAAAAATGATATGATGGTGGGAGCGGACGATGGCTCTGCAAACCCCCCTTGGTGGCCAACCAAAACCCATGAATACCAGCTTGCTAAGTTGCCCCATCAATCACCCCAACAATGGTCAAGTGGATTAGTGTAAGATCCAAGCAGTCATCCGAAATGAAAGGAATCTAATGCATATATAAGAAGGTTATAACGATCAAATACGACACATACCATGATACCTCGGACCAATTACCTCATGGAGCAAGAGCCCTCTCTGATGCAAGCCTAGGCCGGTAGTGATGGAAGTTGCTACTGCTGACAAGGACAAGTCTGGCTGAGAAGAAGAAAGATGGGCCCTTAAGGGCCATGATTAAGTCGATCCGCTCTCGTACTCCATGTCTGGGATCATGTGGGCCTCGAGACATGAGCTCCTAGTTATCCCTAGATATTGGGGATAACAGTAATTTTCCAAAATTTTACATTGAATTTTTGAAAAGTTAATACATGAAGTATCTCAACAAACCCACAAATCTTGCATAGCATTCCTTTTAAGTTGTGAAGAGATTCAATACTTCCAACATTATGTTTATGTGATTGCAAAGGATACTAAAGATCATTTTCTTTGTACTTAGTGTAAAGTTTAAAGTGATCACTGGTTTTGGTAGAGTTGAGTTACCGCTTTTGGAGTTTGAAGTTCACTTTCCACTTTGGTGAGACATTAGAGTTCACTTTCCAATTTAAGTTCATATTTCGGTTTCCACTTTAGTGGAAGTTCGAAGTTCATTTTCCACTTTATGGGAGTTTGGAGTTCACTTTCCACTGAGTTCAAAGCCATTTTGAAATCTCAACTAAGAAAATATTATTTTTACTATGGAAGACACTTTTCACTTTCAAAACATTGTTCCTTTAGAGTTAAATTTGACTTTTTCTTGTGTCATGAGAGTTATTTTAAACTTTTGACAAAACAAAATTCCAGACCTACTTTTGATATATAAAGCCATTGGACTACAAAGTAAACTTGTTTCTCCGATGAAAGTGAAATGACTTTCTCCAATAAGAATTTCAAAAGGGTTTCTATTGAACTTTTTGACTTAGAAAAATTTGGGGTATTTCATAGATAAAAGATTAAGTAAAATGAAATGTGTTAAATATGATTTCTAAAATTTTCAACTGTATTTTTGTTTGTAGTAATTTTTGAAGTTTTTACGCATGAATTTAAGAAAGTCGAAAGAGTTTTTTTCTTTCTAAGATGGACTTACTTTTCCACATTTTTTTATATGTATTTTGTTTGTTGTACCCATGAATTTAAGCATAGTATCACAAGATATGAGGAATAAAAACCTATTTCAAGAATGAAAAGCTTGAATTTTTCTTGAAGTTAAAAGTAAAAAACTATAAAAATCACAAAGACTCAAAAATTTGAAACACCTCACATGAAAACTTGAAAAAATAAAAGCATTTAATGTGATTTTTTATAAAAATTGTTTTGAAAACTCGAAAAATAATATCAAGTTGATTCATTTACTTGAGGGGTTATGGGTTATTTATATTCAAAGGATGATACTTTCACTATGCAAACACCAATTGAAAAACCATTTTATTTTTTTTTGTATTGTAGAGAGAATGAAACAAACTTTCCTACAAGTGGTTGCAATCCCAACTTCAATGTATTGTGAGGGATTCAAACTACAAGTTTTCATAGTTGTGGATGTTGGAATTGGATTTAAGAGTTGAATTGAGTTCATAATCCATGAAAGCTTATGGGTAGCCTATCTTAGAGGATAAATTGTCATGTTTGGTTGGGAGAAAAAGATGCCCAAAAGGATTTTGTAATGAAAATTTGAGCCTCATTTAAAACACTATTAGGCCTGAATTGAATTCCAACAACTAGCATTACTTCTTTTTGATATAGTCTTTCAAGATGTAGACTGAAATTGATTTGATCCATCTTTATCTAAGAAAATTTTAATCCATGAAAATGGTTAATCAACATCCACAACAGTTAATACCAAATACTTGGTGGACTTGCCAATTTTTCCTCAAACTTAGTCTTAAGTCAACTAGAGATGTAAGACAACTCCAATAAACTTAGGTAATGTTGCACATACTCTTACATAGTTCAAAGACAATTAAATCCAAAAAGTGAAACCTCAAAACTAAAATGCATGGAATATGATACAAGCAATAAAACAAAATTATGAGGCAAATAAAAATTTGATAATGTCTTGATCCATCTTTATCTAAGAAAATTTTAATCCATGAAAATGGTTAATCAACATCCACAACAGTTAATACCAAATACTTGGTGGACTTGCCAATTTTTCCTCAAACTTAGTCTTAAGTCAACTAGAGATGTAAGACAACTCCAATAAACTTAGGTAATGTTGCACATACTCTTACATAGTTCAAAGACAATTAAATCCAAAAAGTGAAACCTCAAAACTAAAATGCATGGAATATGATACAAGCAATAAAACAAAATTATGAGGCAAATAAAAATTTGATAATGTCTTGATCCATCTTTATCTAAGAAAATTTTAATCCATGAAAATGGTTAATCAACATCCACAACAGTTAATACCAAATACTTGGTGGACTTGCCAATTTTTCCTCAAACTTAGTCTTAAGTCAACTAGAGATGTAAGACAACTCCAATAAACTTAGGTAATGTTGCACATACTCTTACATAGTTCAAAGACAATTAAATCCAAAAAGTGAAACCTCAAAACTAAAATGCATGGAATATTGTACAAGCAATAAAACAAAATTATGAGGCAAATAAAAATTTGATAATGTCTCTGAGATAAGATTTTAATGCGTGCATTTAAACCATAAAATCAAACCTTCATGAGATAATGATGATCCTAATAATTAGTGCAAAATAATCAATCATATGTAAAAGATTGAAGACTATGGAAGAAACACCCAGATGAAAAAGGTTTGATTTAAAAAAAAAAAAATTGAAAGGAGGTCCCCAAGTTGTCTAACTTGGGGTGTGTTGAGGCCTCAATAGAGTGTCATGATATTGTGGTCACATGCCAATCAATATGTAGTGATGGGGTGTCATCAACGAGAAATATTTTTTGTCCATGATGAAAGTGTCAAAAGAAATGAATATGCATGGTTACATAGAAGCACTATATAGAAGAAGGACATACTCCATATTGTTGCAAAGATGCATTCATTATCTTCAAAATTTATTATGGTAAGTGATGTAGGAACATCCTCCAGAAAATAAAATACCTTTCATGAATATGTTAATCTGTTAATGCAAACAAACTTGTGACAAATTAATCTTTACAATTAAAATGTTAGGTGGGACCATTCATATCCAACCTTGGGAATCATTTTAATACTACATGTTTGCATTTTTCTTATGTTTTTAAAACATAATTGTCTTACTTTGGGAAGAAAAAAAAAGACATTTTTTTGGTTGTGACTTGAAATCTAACAATATGGTAAGGTCATGAATGTGAAAATACATTAGTTCCAATTTTTAGTTTATCCATAGAGTGCATTTTTTGGATTCAACATGCATCTTAGTGATGATTAATTCACAATTTTCATAATTGTGAAAAATATTGAAAGTGTCATTTTGGAAGATTTGTAAGTTTCATTTGGGGATTGTATTGAGAAATATGAAAATGTACATTGATGCACCATGTGGAATATGCATATCTACCTTCATGTTTGATCAAGTGTACATTAATGAGATTTAACATGGATTTGAGAGAGCCATCTTAGGTTGGTTGGTATACCTTGGATTTTATACCCAAATTTTAGTTTTCTGATAAACAACATGCATTTTTATCATTTGAAGTACATTATAAACAAATGGGATGAATTTTTATGATAGAAGACATGTCAAACTTGCTTCAAACCCATTCAACAATGCATTGTTTATACATGGAGTGCATTTTTATTGAATGAAAAGTTTAGGTTGTGTAATTGGAAGTTTCATAATTAATGAGTTATAGTGTAAGTTGTAATGCCAACAATGGCTCCATGCCATTATTTTTTTTTATAATAGTTAAATTAGTTTCCTTCTTTCCTTGTATAAATGATGAAATTTAAGATAATTTTACATCGAATATGAAGCTAGAATCAAGTAAAGCATGAAAATACAATGTGGATTTGGGCATTATAGGCATAGAGTTTGCTATCACACAAACTCTCACTTTAGGATATATAGTCCAAAATCTCAAGTGTGATCCAAGTGAAACTAAGAGGTAGCGACTTTCACCTCACCAACCCTCTTCTGCACTTCAAGACAACTCTCATCTGGCTCAAGGGGGGCTTCCCTATGTTAAGATTTCTAGGATTGAGAGCAATGAAGCTCAAGGTGATGTGAAGAGTAAATCTAGGAAAAAATGATGGGAGGACCAGAGATATGGAGTCAAAATATGAACTTTCATGGGAGACAAAGGAAAGATTTAGGTAAAACCATAAAGTAGTCCACGACAAACCTTAGGGAGTTAACCAATAGAATGATGGCTAGGGTAGTCCACTACAAACCCTAGAAATAATTCTATGTCCTTTGACAAACTTAAACATGGATCTTGGATAAACCCTAGGGTAGTCCACTACAAACCCTAGAAATCTATACTGTAGGAAAAAACTAGGGTAGTCCACTACAAACCCTAGAAATTTGCCCTATTCCATTTAACAAGATTTAAAGACAATATCAAGGGAATGTAGTCCACTAAAAACCTTCCTAAAGTTTGCAAGAGAGGATATATTAAAGAAAATACAAGGGAAAATGTACTTTCATCACTTTGATAAGCACACCCACACTTCATATATTCACTAAAGAAATCCACATAATCTTAAAAAGAACCCTTACAAGGTAAATCTTTGTTCGTCCACAAAACCATAACCATGAAAATCATCCACAATTAATCTCTTCAATAAAGGATCAATTTATCATTATTATTAGCATGAGACCATTTATTGAAGGACAATTTCTCATATGCTTCATCTGAAAGTTCCTTTGTCTCTCCATGGTTAATTCCATACTATATGCTAGTATCATCCCTTAAATTAATGGCTAGATCTAGTCTTCAAAATAATGGATATTCAGATTTTATCCATTTTATGTATTCTTAAATATTAGGGCCATCATGTTTTCTTGTAAAAAACATCTTGCTTGGAAGAAAACCTTTAACAAAAACTAGGGTTGATAAAAATAACTTACTTTTCAATGTGACTAATGTAAAATTATCATAACTTTGGTGATAATTCTCTAATTGGCTATTATGACCACAATTATGAAATTCCATGGCCACTCAAAAACTACTGGCACTAGTTTGACTAAAATGTGGGCACTCTATCAAAATATATTTGATCTGCAATCCATGCGGTCGTCACTAGAAATACCCTAAATTAAATTATTTTAAATCAACAATAAATCCACTTCTTGGATTTCGAATTGGATGATTTTTTATTTGAACTTCGGATATTTTTCTGAGAGGGACTCAGATCTACAACTATTTTTTCATACTATGTATAGAAAGTTTCAAAAGTTGATCTAAAAGTTGTCACCCTTTTTATCCCTTTAAAAATTTGCAAAAACAAAAAAAATATATATATTCCCTTTTTTGGCCCAAGAAAGAGCTATGATACCGATTGTAGTGTACACAATAGATCTAAAAATAAATGACTAAAAACCTCTTAATCTTGAGAATAATGTAACAAATCTACACAAGCATTGTAGAGAAAATCATTGAGGTAGAGTAACACCATTAATTATTCCATAAGGAAGGAAATCACTACACAAGCAATGCTTGCTAAAATTACAATATACTTCACAATGCATCTCATTAACTTTCTTCTACTTCTTTATATAGTACTATATACCTTGAATGAACATTCTAGAGAAAGAACTTTCTAGTATGTGGAACCTTCTAGTAAGCCTTCTAACATTTATTGTTTTCACACTACTACATGGGCCTTATTTACTAAAGACGATCTCTATACATAGAAATACATAGACACATATCTATAATAATTCCCCTTGGGTACCTTCCTAGATGCCCCATAGTATCCTTCCTAGGGACACTACACACACTTGCGCCCAAGGCACAAAACCCTAGATAATGACTTATGAGCCATCTTATATTATAGTAAGAATTGGGTATGGCCACTTCTAGTTCGTGAACTTGGAGTAAGAGTAGGGGGGGAAATTGAGTTCATGCTCCCCTTAGTGACCATCAAATCCATGAGGAGTTAGCAAGGTAAGTACAAACTTTAAAGTGTCAACTTAATGAATAATTCTCCCACCTCCTAGAAATCAAGGGTATGTCAGAGTATTTGGGATCCAAGATAGAAAATCATGGTAAGAGAACATTAGAGGAAGAAGAACCCAACTAGGAGTCATTTAAGTGTCAAAAAATGGGTTATGGAATGAGAAACAAGAAGGCTCCCACTTTACCAACAATGTAATGGGTGAGACTTTGGATATGAAAACCAATATGAAGGGTTTCATAAACAATAAGATGTATCATAACACGTGGAGGTGAAATATCATCATATGTTAAAATTTTAAGATGAATTTTCTTGGTTACTTGGGTTTTGTTGATCTTATTTGTAACAATCCAAAATTTATAGAACATGCCAATGCAATATAAAGCTATAAGGGTTAGTTATAAAGTACAAAGACTTTTCTCCAGTGGCAATTCCTTGCTAGTTTGGTGGGTTACTTAGAATGGTTGAGTGCTATAAATTACATGCAATGGTCTCAATACCAAATCCCCTAGTTAGCTTCCTATGTGATGTACTTGATGTCATGGGCCACATTCGATGTCCACACTTGATGTTGTGGTTTTCTGAAGAAATGGTTTGTGTGGAAAACCAATGGGCCTATGCCATGATTCTTTTTCATAAAGTCATCATTTCTCTTAATGACATTTTCTTATCAATAACCAAAGATATCATAGCTTGTGCACAATTGAATTGAACTTTAAGCTTGGAAATTCAAATAAGTTTATCGTTGTTAAAATTCAAAAGCATATTCTTGATTTTGTTCCATTTAAAAATGGATCAATGCTCCTCCCAACTAGTCAAAGGATTGGGTGTTGAATTCCAAAAAACCCTTTATGAAATGCAATCATGCTCCTAAATATAAGTGCCTTATTCACCCTTCTATGTTGGACATATAAGTGGCTTATCCACACACCTATATTTGACATATACTTGTAAAACTTGTATTTGAAATCTAAGGTCATTATTTGACTCGTTCCATGTTGGTGGGTCTATAAATCCCCATTGGATCCCATGGAGGCCATGTTTGCATGGTGGTCACACTTCCAGCCAACATTTATGTTATTTAGGCATGGCTCTTCCTTCATGTCCATGTTATGGAAAAATTGAAACCTTGTTTAGGGGGCTCGAAATTGACACCTAACATTTTGGTTGCTTTGTTTAGAGGAAATTAAATAAAAAATTAAAAATGGCAAGTGACATAAAAACACAAACAATGTGGTTTGATTAATATTGTGACTTACTCAAGATGAAAATTCAAACTCACAATAAATCGAATTTAATAATGAAGAAAATCCACCTTTGTGGATCGATAATATTGTTGAAAGATGCTCCTTTAACTTGGAGCACCTTTTGCATTTTCTAAAATACTGGGTTGATGCCCCTTGCATGATGAGTTGAGTACCACCTAATTGAGCACAATCCAAATCCTATAAACCTTTGAAAAATTTCACACATCAAGGATCAATTCATAATTAATTCCATCATCAAGATAACATGCAATCCCAAGAGAAGAAAAAATGAAGGCAAGTCTAAGCAGGATGTTAAACAGGATGTTGTGAGGACAACTTGCCACATTCTATAATTAATGATAAGATTCATCATGTACTTGTGGGAAAGCCTCAAGAGGAAGTAAATGAAGAATAATTGCCACAAGTAATGGATGAACCCCCTTTATGGTGCAAATTTGACCTTCTAAGCATGATGACGATGATCCCCCAACTTCTACAACAATAACATTGTGCATAATAACTTAATATTTTCTTTATGATGTTGATGCACATAGAAGTAAAACAATCTTTTTTTGCGATTTATATCCTTTTTGAGGTTTCTAAGTTGTGGACAACTATGATTAAAATTTGTTTTTAATGTCCTTCATTTTGATATAACATAGTTTAGAATTTCAAGGGAAAATTTATTTATTGCCCCTTACACACCCCGTGGTGACAACCTATTCAATCACCCATTTCCTTGTAATATGCTTGATGAACATATTATTTTTTGGCAAGCATTCATAAACCTAGATAAAATCGTATTCTACCACCTTAATATTTTATCATTAAATTTTATTATTTTAATTTGTTTACATTTACCTGTGTTTTTTGCAATTTTATGTTAAATTAACCTCCTCCACACAAAGCCCTTTCAAGGTTGACAATTTTAATCTAAACTAAACAATGTGACTCTCTCCAAGTTTCATTTACTTTTGTTTTTCTTATTAGTCCCTGTTGTTGTAGGGGCTTCTAGGCCCTTGTCATCATACATTATAGTTAATATATAAATGTATGTAATAAAGAGAATAAATCCAAGTAAAGACTCGTAACAAATGGTAAATGCATAAAACAACTAAATTAATGATTAATTGAAGCGGGTACAACTGCTCCAACCATTTACCCTATGTATTTATACTCATAAATAAGGAATAAACGATGGATTGGTTACCCTTCCCAAATAATCTCTTCTTTCTTGAGTATGTGCATGTTGTGCTTATAATGTAGTCTCTCTGTGAATGTCGTTGTAATCTACAAGATTACAACATTGGTGTCGTTGTCTCCTTCATCTGGTTGGGTGACAACAACAGCGGATGGGGGTGGTCCGAACCTGATCGTGGAGAGGTTGAGAGAAAATAAGACAATGATCGTTGCTCGTGGAAAATACGATGAGGAAGAAAACCTACAAATTACTCGTAGATTGCGGCTCACGGATGCTACTAGATGCTCATTGGTTGTTCCTCAAGATTGACAATGAATGCTCGTTGATGGCTACTTGCAGAAGAATTACCAAAGAATATCCATACTATTTTCATTCAAGATCTGATGAATGAAAGAAATAAAACTGCTTGTGGATGTATATTGGTTGCTACTCACGAATGATGGTGGATGCTTGTTGAGTGTTGATGGCACAAGGTTGATGTTGCATGTAAAATCATTGATTTCTCGTGGATATCAACAAGCTACAAATAAAACCCATTGTGCACAAGAATCCGTAAAAGTTATGAGAAAATGAAACTGATGTCTTGTCTGAGAATGAATGATACAATACTACTCATGGGGTCAAATCGTGGTTAAGGAAAGAATGTGATTATGGAGTGTTGATCGAATTAACTGCATAATGCCTTGAAAAATAAATTAAAATATGGAGAGATGAGCGTTCATGGAAAAGCGGAAACATGAACTCTGTGTCGTCTTCTGAGTGTAGAAAACCATTGAAGAAAGTTGGTCGACCTATTTGATCTGGTCGACTTGTGCAGTAGTGACAACTAGCCAATAACTAATTGATAGAGGATTTACATTGGTCCAAGACAAGTAGGCTACAACAATTACATATCCATTCCAATCCAATCTTACTATCTAAGGGTCGATAGGTCAGTGGTGCAACCACGCCAGAAATATAGACTTTGAGCTTGAAGAGGTCGACGAGGACAAGTTTGACCTGGTCGACTGGTGACTATGCCAACATGTTAGCACTGAAAATGACCCAGGTTTAAAAATTTTATGCTTTGCCTAGCTTCAAACTTTCGTAGTATTTTTACCCTATTTTTAATGAGTTTTGTTGTAGAAGTTTCAAATTACCTCCAATTATATTTACAATTTGTTGTTATGGATTTTGAGCCCTCGGTCTATATTCAAGTTTTTAAATGTTTTGCTAGGGTTGTTTATGTCCGTGTGTAAAAACAATAATGGCTCATATAGCCATATTGTATGCCAAACCCTAAGGTTGTATTGTTTTGTTTATCAAAGAAATTTTTAATTCTATTTTTGTGACATGGTCATTGACCATATAGTCAGCAAGCAACATCAAAGAAGTTGAGAAGAAAGCCAAACCCTAAGGTTGCATTGCTTTGTTTATCAAAGAAATTTTTTATTTTGTTTTTGTGACATGGTCATTGACCATGTAGTCACCAAGCAACATGAAAGAAGTCAAGGTTGCATTGCTTTGTTTATCAAAGAAATTTTTAATTCTATTTTTGTGTAAAAACAATAATGGCTCATATAGCCATATTGTATGCCAAACCCTAAGGTTGCATTGCTTTGTTTGTAAAAGAAAATTTTAATTCTATTTTTGTGACATGGTCATTGACCATATAGTCACCAAGCAACATCAAAGAAATCGAGAAGAAAGCCAAACCCTAAGGTTGCATTGCTTTGTTTATCAAATAAATTTTTAATTTTATTTTTGTGACATGGTCATTGACCATGTAGTCACCAAGCAACATCAAAGAAGTCAAGGTTGCATTGCTTTGTTTATCAAAGAAATTTTTAATTTTATTTTTGTGAGACCATGTAGTCACCAAACAACATCAAAGAAATGTTTAATTCTATTTTTGTGACATAGTCATTAACCATGTAGACACCAAGCAACAAGAAAGTCAAACCCTAAGGTTGCATTGCTTTGTTTATCAAAGAAATTTTTAATTTTATTTTTGTGACATCCCTGTAGTCACCAAGCAACATCAAAGAAGTTGAGAAGAAAGCCAAACCCTAAAATTGCAAATTGCATTGCTTTATTTATCAAAAAAAAAAAAAAAAAATTATTTTTGTGACATTCATGTAGTCACCGAGCAACATCAAAGAAGTCGAAGAAAATTTTTGGAACGCTTAACCATCGGGCCCTACTTTTATCAAGTCACAAATCAATACACATACCACCCTAGAGCTAAACTAAACATTGAAAACACTCAACACAATGCGCCACGACAGGGAGGAGCCCACAAAGAGCTAGTATTCATGCACTATGCCTGCGGAGAGATTGGCCACATTGAAGTATATAAACTCTTGAAATGTGCTAGTATCTAACAATATGGGATAATTCCTTCACCAAACTAGAGTTAAATGCACGGACGAAAACATCCTACGCGCACGTGTCAAATGCCCACATTATCAAGATAGAAGGTGATCGACAAGTGACAATTTGAAGTGTCAAAGCAGGTGTTGAGATTGACAGCAAATCGCCCGAATGCGCAGGTGTCAAATGCGATGATAAGAGGTATGTTGTTCAGGCTTGGCGTAATTTTGGACAGTGGAACGAAGTTTTCTTTCCTCAAAGATGGGGGATATTGTTTCTCTTACTACTACTTATTCTTCCTTGAAAGAAGGCTCTTCAGATTCTTTGTGCAGTATTGTTGCATTAAGAAAGACAACTGCTCTAGGAGCTCTATCGTCAGAGAAGGCTCAAAATTGCATCGTACGGGAGAAGAAAAAGTGCACCAAAACCCATGAAAGTGGTTCCAGATGGCATTCCTATGTCGTTGCTTCCCAAGGAAGTTAAAAAAGAAATCAATATGCGGGTGGACTTTGAACAAGATGCAGATGTAGATATAAAAACAAATTTATCTTTTGGTGCAACTGGATCGATTGGAAGAAATCCCTGCTATTCGAAAAGAAAGAGGGTTTTTGTACCAAAACAGAAAGGCAGAGGAGCAAAATTTTAAGTCAATTGACATTTGATTTCACACATTTTCATTCAGACAATTCATTCTCATAGAGAAAGCATAGTTACTTTAAGAATGGACATACTGTGTTTATGAGTCCTGCATGATGTAGAGGATTTCAATAGCGATGAGTGTTGCCTATGTGGAATGGATGGGAATTTGATTTGTTGTGATAATTTCCCTTCTGTATATGATTTTGAATGTGTTGGTATTTCCAAAGCTCATTTACCATAAGGGGCATGGTATTGTCGAGAAGTGTGCGGTGGTAAAAAGTGATCAAGGGCATCAAAGTCATTGAGTGGAGTTGAGATATTTTGGTATGGATCTATATAGACATGTCTTCTTTGGCACTTGTGGCTACCTATTGGTATCTAATTCTGCATCAAATTCAACTACTACCAAATTCAACTACTACACACAGGTATTACAACAAAAAGAGACGTCACAAAGGTCATGGAGACATTAGAGTTTTCAGGTCCCTTTATGATAACATAAGAAACTCATACTACAGTACCGGGGTGTTCCAGGAGGAAAGAATTATTCATCTTGCTATCAAAAGACAGATATGGCTTATGGAAATAGTCCTATAGCCGTGTCATGTTTGTCTGTCTCTGAGCATCTATTTGAGCATCAGGTCTTCTAATACATCACTGGAGGTTTCATCACTTTTGTGTCAGCAGAATTTTTTGAAGGTGTTAACTTGGATTTATCATCAAAGGGTATATCCTCAAGGTTAGCTTGAAGAATCTACACAGAAAAAAATATTACAAGAGAAAAGTAAACGAAAAGAAAATATAAGCAGTCTTAGGAAAACAGAGCATTGACAGAAGACCGAGAAATGGCCAAGTCTAAAAATAGTTTTGCACGAGTAGTTGATCAATATGAGGTTGAAATTAAACACATTACAACAGTCCAATCGACATCAAGAAGGATGGAAGACTATTGGTTCAAATTTCAAAAGCTTACACAGTTTTGACAGTTTCGTAGCGCTAATGAACTACCAGAAAGTCAGATTCAGTGCAAAAGTTCGGAAGCTATGATTTCGCAGCGAACATTCACTAAACACGCTGCAAAACTGCACAGTCAACCAAGATCAGTGCTCATCTGATTTCCACTTGGAATGAACCTCCCCAAATCATCGAATGGACGAGAGGGACAAGTGTTTCACAATCAAATCATGTAGCCTTGACGTGATTTGCATGTGTTAATTAGCCCAAAAACCAATCCCTAAAAATTAGGAGTTCAATTAAGATTCAATCATATCTTTTGTAACTCCTTGCTATTATTAGAAAACTGAAGATACCGAACTCCTAAGATTGGGGGATAATGAGAGGCTATATTTTGGTAATTGTTCAATGAGAGAGGGGGTTCACTCCAATAACCCCAGAGAGCAATAACCCCAGAGAGCTATAGGAGTTAGAAAAAGGATGTATGAGTCAATTTGTAAGCCTGAGGGGCATTTTGTTGTAATCAATATTGTTATTGAAGATTCACTAGATCTGTCATATTAGATTGTGTTTTCTTTGTTGTTCATCTACATTTTCCTCTTGCTTGAATATGGTTACTGTTAATGTAGGTTTGATTAGAAGTATCATGTTATGAGAGTTCTATGGTAAAAGATTTGTTGTAAAAGTCTATTACATGTTATATTTAAGCATTCATATTCGTTGTTGGAAAGGATTTTCAATCAGTAAATATTCAGACCAGACAGTGAATATTCAGACCAGACAGTTGAGCAAGGTGTGAGGCTGATTTGTTCACTTATATGTTGTCCTCTTCTTATTTGTTTCATCCATCATCATACAAGATATTTATCTGATATGGAGTTTGATTTCCCTCAATGAGCCCAATGATCTATCACTGATTTACAGTTAGCTTGTTGCCCTTTCTCTTTCTAGTAGAGTCTGGCTGATCCACTTGAACATAAACCTGATTTAATTATTCAATTTCAATGAGCCCAATGATCTATCACTGATTTACAGTTAGCTTGTTGCCCTTTCTCTTTCTAGTAGAGTCTGGCTGATCCACCTGAACATAAACCTGATTTAATTATTCAAATTCTGGTAAATATTAGGCTTATCCTTATAGCAGTCTAAGGGTAACTTCTAGTGCTAACACAATGGGTGAACAAAACATGGTCGATCAGTAGTGCTAACACAATGGGTGAACAAAACATGGTCGATCAGTAGCCTGCCGTAGCACAACGGGTGAACAAAACATGGTCGATCAGTAGCCTGCCGTCTTGTGACTACGTCAGGAGAAAACCCGACTGCATTGAAAAACATGGGCGCAGCCAAGAGACATTTTTTTCTCATTCGTCGATGGGACAAATTTGACGATCGATGAGACGTGGTACCCATAGACGTGGTAAAATAGATCCATGGAGGATATATGCGTGAATGTTGCTGGTAGTATGGTCGCTTCAAAACTAAAGACGTGGTAAAATAGATCCATGGAGGATATATGCGTGAATGTTGCTGGTAGTATGGTCGCTTCAAAACTAAATGAAGAACTTGTTCTGGTCCAGTTTTGTTGAAGCAATTTACTCTTTAATACACGACCTGAAAGAGTCGACTGCGATTTTAATCCGCAGCTAAATGCCTTGTCTGCCACGAGTGGATGGATTGTCTGCTTGACAGTACTCTCCAACCAAAATTTTGTTTTTTTTAATAACATATCACTGCTATTGCAATTTATTCCTGTGTGTTAGCAGTACTTCCACAGGCTATTCAGTTTTTTTTTACAGAGAGAATGCGATATAAGATGGTACCGTTTTGATATGATCGTCCAAGCGACTTAACGATGATAGAGGATAGACACGAAGAGTGGGAAAAGAGAGGAATAATTGCAGTGATAATAGTAGCTACATCAGGCGGATACGAATGGAGAATTTCCAGTGGCCAACTTGAAGTGTGGGCCGACTAAGGGTTAGAAATATGGCTGACAGGTCGAATAACAAACCGTCTGTAAAATAATAGACTGCAGTGTTCACGTTGCAAAATGCACCGTAAAAGTATTTTCATAATTGAAGCGCTCGACCTGAGGGTGTTGGGTGCCATCCGTCGATTAGTGTAATGGCCGACGAGAAACAATTTAAAGAGAGGATGCCAGGAAGCAACCCATGGGCCGACTAAAGATAGAAACATTGGTCGAACTGATCGACTAGAGTGACTGGTATGCATTCCATGCCCCCGTGTCCCCTCGAGCTTGATGCTTCAGCTTCTCACCCGGACTACCTCTTCAAAATTGTTCTATTAGCAAGTGAAATTTTTCGACCTGAACAGAAATTAAAAATTGACTCGACGAAGAAAACCAAGATCGACCAGTGTCTGTTAAATATAATGTAACCTCAACAGTCTGACTGTACACTGTCAGCTGTCCTGGCCAGCTGTACTATCATTTTTGATTTGCTTGAGCCTATTTAGCTCAGCTAGTTTACCTTTTCTTTAGTACTCTTTTACTCCTTTCATTTGTACTATTTTTCTTGATATTCCTAATATATTCAATACTGTTTTTTGCTCTGTACTTCTTGCTTCTCATTTTATCATGGTATCAGAGCATCAGTAGTAAGCCTCTCCACACAGTCTGGAGAGCAACCCGATCCTCAACAGCGCAGAGCTTACACTGTTCACGATAGCATAGGACGCAAGATTTTTCACAAGGTTTGGAGAGAAATCCGTAGTCCGCCCTCCACTCAAAAGATCATAGTAGAAAGCACGCACGAGGAAGTAGAGAGAAATACGCTCAAAACACTGAGGAGTTAGAGCTGCAAAAGGCAAAAACGTTTAAAGATCTCACGAAATTCTTTCAAATTCGTGAAAGATTGCTGCAGAAGGCAGAAACGTTTAAAGAATTCAGAAAATTCTCACAAACTCGTGAAAGATTGTTGCAGAAGGCAGAAAGATTTAAAGAATTCGTGAAAGTCTTTCAATTTGTGAAAGATTCACGAATTTCCTGCTTCAAGAGAATCTCTTTGCAAGAACAACAAAGAACACACTCAAGAAGCAAAGGAAGCAGACGAAGCCATAAGATCGGTTCTGCTAACAGATCTGAGGCGTTAATCGAGTTCAGAAAGGACGTGGAGCGCGCAAAAGAGGCAAAAGATTTTCAGCTGTTCAGATTTAGCGCAGAGGACCTATAGTCGTCAGATCTGGGAGAAAGTGCACGAGGTTTAATCCTCTGGAGCACACAGGAGAAAAGCTGACTTGCTAAGTCACGAAATCCCGAAATCGTTGGGACCGTCCATCAAGGAGGACACGTGGCAAGATCTCGGCATTTCGCTGACTCGTAGGGAGTAAAGGTCAGACACTGCTGTGAGAATTTGCGAATCACAAAATCATGACTCGATCTGAACCGTTGGATCGAGAAAGATCGTGTGTCGTCGATCTGACGCTATCGCGAAATCGGGAATCAAGAGTTGGACGAGCAGAGGAGACTGCACTCCATAGCGCGATATGCGAAATCCCGAAATCCCGAAATCACTCCAACCGTTGGATCTGGAGTGACAGGTGGCGAAGATCCAGAAGCCATCGGCATTTTTTTTTTGCATCGGGAGAACGAAGGTGAAGACTGGGGAAAGAAGATTTTGCGAGAGAATCAGGACCGTCCCTCTCAGAGGACAGGTGGCAGCAGATCCAAGCACCATCAAAATTTCGGCATTTCGGAGTTCGGGGTTTGGAGAACATCGTGACAAGAGTTCAAGAGTCGCGAAATATCGATTCGCGAAATCCCGAAAGGATCTAGACCGTCAGATCATAAGAGGATCTGGACCGTCGATGCAAGCGCCATCGCGATTTCGGCTACCGTGGAATCAGAGGCGAGAGTCTCGTGAACTTGCGATACGCGAAATTTTGAAATAATCTGAGTCATTGATCTCAAATCAACGAGGATCGTTGATCTTTGAAGCCAATTCGGCATTTCAGTAATTCAGAGATCGGGGAATCGAGGAGTCAGAGGAGATCGATATCAGGGTTCGTGAAGATGCGAAACCGGAAATCCCGAATCGTGAAGTTCCGAAGTCACTGCAAAAAAATTAGAAGACCTGGTTTTACGCGCAGGAAACAGGTAAACACGAAATTTTCCAACAATTTTTTTTCTGTTTTTTCTAAATTCTTTAAAGATGGCCACGTCTAGCAATTTAGGACCAACTCAAGGTCCGATTCTTCTTGGAAAGAATTATGAGTTTTGGTCTCTTCGAATGAAATCTTTCTTGCAAGCACAAGAGTGCTGGGATCCAGTGGATCTTGGATATGTGGAACCAGATCCAGCAGACCTTTCCGCCATGACAAACCAACAGAGAACTGCTCAGGCAACTCAGAGGAACAGAGAGAATAAAGCCAAATTATGGATTCAAAATTCAGTGGATGACTCGATTTTCTCAAAAATCACAGGCGTTGGTACTTCAAAACAGGCCTGGGACATCCTTAAATCAGCCTACCAAGGAAATGACAAGGTCAAAACAGTCAAACTGCAGACCTTGAGGATGCAATTCGAGACTTTAAGAATGACAGAGTCTGAAAATGTGGATCAGTTTATGACCAGAGTCATGGGAATCGTGAACCAGATCAGATTGACTGGTGAAGCCATCACTGATCAACGCATTGTTGAGAAAGTCCTCAGAAGTTTACCAAAGAAATTTGAAATGGTTGTTACAGCAATCCTTGAACGCAAGGATCTGTTTTTTCAATAGATGAACTAATTGGTTCCCTGGTGACACATGAGACCAGACTGCATCTCACAGATGAGTCAATCGCCAATACCTTCAAAACTCAATTCTCCTTCAGCAGAGGGAGAGGCAGAGGAAGAGGCAGAGGTCACCAAGAAC
>JASDQU010224637.1:6228-17452 GCA_032191745.1 Picea mariana | reverse complement strand
TTGATGTAACTATTATACTATTGTTCATTTCTCATTGGATATAATTGAATGGTTTAAGTATAAGTTGAAAAATGTTTTAAATTGTACTTGATATTGATTCACCCCCTCCCAGTATCAACACTGCTTTGAGGGACAATGCGACGATTTAGGATCAACACACCCTTCCTTGAGAAAACAGTGCAACATTGTTGCACTGTACTGTTCTTTGGCCTGCAACGATCAAGGATCGTTGCACTGTGTTAGTTTAACAGCCTGCGACGATTGTGTGAAAAAATAATTTTGGATGGTTTTTCTTGCCCAAATATTAGATATGGTTTTGGGGTGATTTGTTGGGTCTAATTACAGTCTGCTTGACAGCTTTGAATCTTCTTTTGGCCATTCTTTGCTTTGTTTTAGCTTGTTTTCTTTTGAAATATTTGATCTCTTTCTTTGAGTGTCTTTCGGTTACAAAGCATTGTTTTTTCTATAGAATTGTTTAGTGCAAGAACATTTCTTTTTCGTAATAGTTCATTTTAAAAGAAAAGTTTTAGATTGGGGGCATGTTTGCATTTGAAGTAGTGAAATTGAATGGTTTTTGACATTTTTGGTCTTGGATCGTGTATTGTTGTACAGTCTCTTTGGCTTATTTCTTAAAGTTCTTGATATTGATGAGTTTAATAAAATTTTGGGAAATTTTGCATCTGGGAATGATAAACGTTTTCTCCTTCTCGCAATATATCTTTCATCGAAGTGAAATATTTTCATTCTCATTTCTTTGCATTGTTTAGAGTCAGTCAAAACACCATTTAGTTCACGTGATTTTCCTCTTGAGTAACAATGACCTTAAAATAAAGCGCTTATAAAAATTTATTAGACATTTTTATATTTTCTGGTAGAAAACCTACATTAGATTAGTTGTAAGGCTTTGGAATAGGTGTGAAAGATAACTTTCTAAAGTTGTAAACAAACATAGAATCTTGAGTTAGGGAGCAGTGAAATCCTCTTATTACATTTTGTCTTGGGAAGCCCTTCTCACAGAAGGGTCAATCACGAGGTCACATTCGGGTCGGTAGAGTTACTCACCCTGCTTTGTTGGTCTTAGTGTAGATATTTCACGTATTATTGGGGGTCACTTGAGAAGAAAAACCTATGGGGACCTTCTCGAGTCGATTTCAGGCTTAGATACCCTTCCCTTGCGTGTGTATCAGACCGTTGACTGTGGAGGGGCAAGTCTTCATGTTACCTGGAATCAACATTGGCCAAACTCACTCGGGATACTTGGAGGGTATACCCATGATTATGTGTGGGAGCTTGCACCAAAGCATGAGTTTGTTAAGAAAGTCATCAACATAACTTTTCCACCCGCTCTATCTTAGCCCCTTCTTAGATTATTCCCGCAATGTTGTATTTCATCACCAACTAGTGCGTTCATTATAAGAAGGTTTTGTTTTCTTGTTTGCTTCCTAGATTTTTAGCATGTGTTATTTGTTTTCCCTAGAAGACTCTAGGTTGGAGCTGTGTTTAATGGCTTCAGTTCCCAGAACAACCAATGAAGGAAGCCATTTGTCAGGGGAACCTTTTGTTTTTCCTTCTTATGGAAACGTTGGTCCTCTTTACATCGCTACTTTGATCCTTCCAAGTCTCACAATTGGATTTTTGGTATGGTTGTTTCCCACTTCGATAATCTTGAATGCAGTAAGTGATTCAATTGTAAGCACTTCCCCCCAAGAAAATCAACCTCGTGTTCATCCTTCGCCTTCTTCGCCAGTAATATCTTCTTCGGCTTATTCACATGCAAGGTCTCCTTCCATTTCATCTTCCTTATTGAGTGAAAGCTCTGAAGCTAGTAACTCGGTGGACAAGAAGAAGAAGAAGAAAAGGAATATTAAGAAGAAGAAAAATAAGTAAAGGTACAAACTTCCAACCACTACGAGACATGTTGTAAAACCACCAGTCACTGATAAAAATGTTGAGAGTGTTGATGATGCCAAGATCACCCAAACAACCTGTAAGCCCAATTACCCTTACAAGCTTTGTAAGGGTAGCCATCTTTTTAAGGATTTTCCTGGTCTATCCAAAGTTATAGAAGCATGGTCTACATACCCTCGCCATCCCATGTCGTCAACCTCTGAACAACATGTTGATGACCTCCCGGCAACTAGTCAAGATACCATTGGGAAGAAGAAAAGTAGAGTCAAGTTCCCATGTATATTATGCAGAGGGAGTCATCAAACTCACCTTTGCCATCGTATGGATGAAGCCTCGAAATTATTGGAAGACATGACTGTTTCCCAACCTCAACTTTCAGCTACTTATCGCAAGCTTACTCTCAACCCACCTCTAGTTGATGGAACGATCAATCTGGTTCCTTTGTCAGTTAGTCTGGTTGATCAGGTAGTCAATTTGGTCACATCCTTAATTGAACCAGTCGAGAAAGTGGTCGATCCTATCCCATATTTGGTCAATCCTACTCTCCCATTAGAGAGTTTCACCGAAGCGTTTGATCCATTTCCATCCGTTGACCCCATTATCCCCTTGGAGAATGCAACCCAAGTGGTCAATCTGATTTCATCATCAGTTGATCCTACTCTCCCGCTAGAGAGTAAACCCGATACTTCCCACGTTTTTCTCGTTGATACAAATTCTAATGTGCTAGGGAGAATTCCTCCTTCTCCCGTGGAACCCCCTCCAAGTAATAAGTCAATCCTTTTTTATTCGGGTGCGCTAAATGGACTTTGTCTTCCCTCTCACATTCCTTTCAATATTACAGTACAAGTTTGTGGTCGGGAAGTTCCTTAGACACTACTAGGCGAAGGCGTGTCTGTTAGTATTTTGTCCGCTATTGCTTGGCAAGCTTTGTGTTATCCTTAGCTTGTGCCAGTTACGCATAATCTATTATCTTTTAACAGAAGAACCAGTCGACCTTTAGGGACCCTTCCTTAGTTTCCCATAACATTGGGAGGGAAAACTGTCTTTATTGACGTCATGGTAGTCCAAGATCCCTTGGATTTCTATTTACTCCTTGAGCGATATTATGTCTACACCATGAAAGTTATCATGTCCACTCTTTTTTGTGTGATATCCTTCCCTCACGATGGAAGAGTTGTGACTATTGATCAACTCTCCTTTGTTGGTCCTTATTTGATTATCAACCCAACGACCTCCCTAAATGGTTATTATATGCAGATGGTATCTCCCCCACCACAGGTCAATTATGTGGTGTTGTCTCCCATTCTTTCAGCAACCGATGCATATGAGCCTCTCATTGTCAGCTCAATCTCTTATGACTTAGATCCGGTAGTTGACATGCTGATCTCTTTGGTAGGGATATGTGAACCTGACCTCCTTACCCCTATCGTGGTGCTTGACATGTGTTCCTTCCAGAGTGTGTTTCTTCCATCAAGTGAAGATCTCTTGGAAGCCATGACCGAGTTTTGTCCCATGGCATGGTTTCCTTCTAGAGCATTGTCCTCTTGGAAGCCATGATCAAGAAGAGATTTTTGAGCATGGTTTTATGATTTCAAGCTCGTTAAAAAATGAAACCAACTAACGAGGATAGTTTTCGCGTCTCTGTAGCAACCTCTTTAAAAAATGAAATATATCTTACGAGCATAGTTATTGTTTCTATGTCAAGCTCGTTAAAAAATGAAATAGAGGTCTGGGGATTGAACCTTGATTCGTGAGCATAGTTCTTGTTCTTGTGTCAAGCTCGTTAAAAAATGAAATAGACTTCCCCCCTCTTCAATTGAGTCAAGTACTTCATTACATATAGTATTTGAAGCTTCCTTTCCTTCGCCCATGCTATTGGAAGAAATGAAGCTTGGGGGGAAATGCTTACAGCCTCTGGACTTCATGTTGAAGTTAAGCCAATAGCTTCTTAAGCCGGGGGATAAGTAACAACCATCCCTGGATTGTGCGTTGGAAAGTCACAAGCATAGTTTTCTCTAGTTCAAGCTTGTGTAAAAATGAAACCACCTACCTCAAGCGTAGTTTCCTCTGGTTTGAGCTTGTGTAAAAATGAAACCAGGTCCAAGCATAGTTTTGTTTAGATTTAATCTTGTGCAAAAATAAAATCTATCCCAAGCATAGTTTTGTTTTGTTTTAATCTTGCATAAAAATGAAAACAATCCTGAGCTCAGTCTTTGTTCTTTCTCGTGCTCGTAAATACCTGAGAATGTAACCTAGTAAACTTTTATCACTTTTTTCAGACTTGTAAAGGTTATACAAAAAAGGAACCCACTGGAGTTCCCTTTAATCTCTTTTCAAACTCTCTAAACATGAAAATGTTGTCAAGCGATCTTGTTCTTTTCACGCTCATTAAAGTATTCGAAGGAAATGTCTGTTGAGCAGTAGATTATCTCTTTTTCGGTCTCACTAGACTATTTTATGAAAAAGGACATTTTGGAGTTTCCTTTAAGTGTTTTTCAGACTCTCTAAATATGAAAACCACCGAGTTTAATTTCTTTGGACTCATAAAACAAACATTGAAAGGCCCATATGGTACTGAACCACTCCTTCCTAGGGTTCATTAAACATACTCTGAGGGACTCATCCGAAGGATGAGATCACAATTCAAGCATATGTTATCCTCCTCAAGATTGTGTAAAAATAAAGAGGTACTCTCCAGAAATGGTGGGGGGCGAGTTGGGAAATAAAAGTATCTAAACATGTATTCTATGGAAGAGTCACCTTTGAACATGACACCCTTTCACTCACTTTATGTCTAGGTTGGAAAATCAGCTTGTCTCTTGATCATACTCCTTTATAAGATTACATTTTGGTCTGTGATCCCTGTTGTTTAGTCAGTGTTGCCAAGACAATTGTTGTGTCATCAATATGTTCAAAGAGAAGTTCAACCCAAAAATACTTCTATTGCATCGGCCATCCCTGAGTCAGTTCTGAATCACTTGTTACTTTGATCTACTTCAAATATTTTTACCCGTTTCATGTTATTGATGGAGGATACATTAATTCCTTCCTGTGACGAGTCTTTTCCTGTCGAATTCAACTCATTATCTAGGAATCAGACTTGAAAATAATTGGTACCTTGGAACTTGCATGACTCAATGGTAGGTTTCCTCGCTTTCAACAGTGGGTTTTCATCATTGACCCTCGATCGAGATATTCCGTTGAGTGTTCGACCTCAACTCATTAATTCACATTCGTTGGATTATACTGGTGTACCTTAGGATTCATTGACATTAATGTTGATTTAATTCGCACTTGTTATTGATATTCATTAATGACCGATAATCAAGTGGTTTCTACCATGTTCGACTTCGACACATGTATTCACATGGTTAGATTCATATTATAGAGTGGTGGAGATGAAGACCGTGAATCTTTTCTGACAGATTCAGGTTGCATTGGAGTATATTCATATTGTATTGTTGCATAGATCCATTGTTTATGTATCGTGGGTATGTTCGAATTTGAGTCTTTAACACATAGATCCAAAGTGTATTTTTGGTGTCTATGTTCAAGATTTGAGTCATATTGGCATTGATCCACAGTGTATGTTTGGTGGATATGACATGTCTTACTTGACATGGATCTTTGTATGTCGGCATTTATGCTTTGATTCATTCATATTTTGAGTATGGAAATGCCTACCTCAGTGATGATATATTATTGTACTGTATTTCCTTGTTTTTTTCTAGGTTTTCGACCGACGTGTTCCTTGTTCCCAACACACACTCGACAAAGTATTTCAACTATCACTCTGTTCTAACTTCATACTTTGGGGGGCTCACTGTTACACATTATTTTTGTCACCCCTATGACCGTTAATGATGCAAACCTATCCTTTGTGTTTAGAAGGATCAATTTCCTTAATCCTTGAAGAAGACTGAAGATGAATTTTCCCAGAGAGATGAAATTATCTTTTCCCTTGTAAAAACCTTATGAAGAGGGATCGTCGCACCTTTATCAATGTTAAGGGTGTGACAATCTAGGATCGTCGTAGGATGCACCACAGTATCCTATGACGTCGTCACAGTTTTTTCAGTGTTAAGGGTGCGGCGATTTTCCATACGAAGAAAAAAAAGAATCTTCTAGATGCTTCTAGAACATAAGTTTTGAGGGTGAGTTGGCTTTCGATCATTTTGGATCTGAGTCACCTCCCTAATCTCTTGGGATCATCCTAACCTCCTCACCCTATCCTTTTTAGTTTATAAAAGGAGGGGAGTTCTCATGGGGAAGGTTAGCTTTTGGAGTTTTTGGAATGGCTAGTTGGCTTTGAGTTTCACTTTTCCAAGTTGATATTGTGAGTGACTTTCAAATCTATAGTCTCAAAATCCATGGAGAAGAAGTGTGTGAGAAGAAAGGAACTATTGGAAGAAACCTAACAACATCAAGGCATTTGGTTGTATCTTTCTTCCACATTATTTAATACAGATATACTTTTCTTTCCTATATGAACGTTTCTTTTCCATATTGTATGATTCCTTGATCACGTACATAGTTTCATATCAAATAGACTTTGTTATTCTTGTCTTCGTTGGCTTGTGTTTCTTTCTATATACTTATCCATAAGCCTTACGATGGAGCTAGTATCACATTGGAAAGGCCGGGTCTACAACATTTAAAAGGTATGTTTTGGATCCTCTTCTTATTTGATATCTGAAATTTAAGGAAATTTTAGTATATTGTCTTGTTTTGTTCTAGTTTTAGGGTGAAACTAGGGAGATTAGTTTGTGTCCACGCTTACTGATTTGTCTGATAACATACACAATATTTTAACTTACTTGTGGGATCTATCAACAGTTGGGATGACTTTGAAAAAGTATTCATTGGCAGGTTTGGTGATGAATCAACCCCTGCTACACTCTTGAAGGAATTAATGGCCATTAAAATGGATAAGAAGAAACAAATAAAATATTTTAGCCAATGTTTTACCCGCATTCTTAATAACTTATAAAAAAAATTGTATCAGCTAAAGAAGATATGGTCAAGCAGTGTACATCTGCTTTGCATACATCCATTGTTATGTTTTACCTCGCCCTCGAGAAAAAAAAATTACCTCGAGAAACGTGTAGCATTTTTGCCTCGTTTTTCGTATTGACTCGATTTTCATGTCCATTGTTGGGTGGTTTTTCGGCACATGGTTTTTTCCGATGGTTTTATATTTCCGGTTAAGGAATTAGTGTTTCTACCTAATCCATTTCATTGGGTTAGGGTTTTGGATGTCATTGGCTCCTATATGTATATTGTATTGTAAACAATGTAACACTATGAATGAATATAAAATATGCTGGTTTTCTCAGTTTAGGTTTCCAGGGAAAAAATCTTTGTGTAATGTTTGTATTTTTCATTGTATCTTTTATGTTCTTTTTCTGAAAATATGTTTGCAGTAAATATTGTACAAGGTTAAAATCTACATTCCACACAATATGGATCTATGATGGGGATATGTGCAAAAATGGTCACATATGTTGTTACAATAGTCATTTAAAATTGGAAGAACCTATAATTATGTGCCAATGAATCCCCCAAGTGGCACCTCTCCTCAAAAGGGTAATAAACTCCAACTTAAAGGAGTTTTTTTCATTAAATATGGAGTGGATCTCCATAACCATAAGCAAGGTTTCCCTAATAGATTACCAAAAATAAAACTAGACCTTAATCAATTAGGAAAAGTATGTTTAGCTCTGATTCTTTATGTTTTCGTATCATTTCAGCATTGCTTTTAGATCAACCTATAAATGTAAAGGTGATTGCATGAGTCTGTAATGCCTTAAATTCCAAGAAATGAACCTTCCTATTACTGGTATTTCACTGAGCAACATAGGATGGTACAAGTATAAAGAGAACCCTCTAATCTCAATGAATGGAATATAGATGGTGCATTTTAAAATATGGAAACCCCAATGCTATGTATTAGTATCGTATGACCTCAAAACATCTACCTCAACCATAAAAAGTACACCCCAAATAACTATAGAAATATGTGATGTGATCATAAACTAACTTGATTTGGCCCCAAAATTTATTAGATATAGTTCGACCCTATCCTTTTGCATGGAATAACTTGGTATCACCCTTTTTCTTGGAGTTAGTTGGCCCTCTTCATAAAATTTGAAACAATTAATCCATATCATCCTCCTTTCTAATTTCTAGCATTTAGTTTTAGGGACCTTATTTATAACAATTTGGAGAAGGATTATAATATGGGTGTTCCTTGCAACCCTTTGAAAGCATCGTCAATATTATACTCTGCCTCTAAAATAGAATGAATAGAAAAGGCCTTCAATTACATGCTTGAACAAAATAGCTCCATTAAATATTCAACCATTTGGAACCTTGATGATTGCTACAAACCTCCATATAAATACTATAAGAAACTCTTGAACTTCATAATCAGGTTCAACAATATGCATTTTCACTACTATCTAGGAGAAGAAGATTGGATCTGACATTAAAATAATGTGAAAAGTATAATAGCCATACTGTTAAGATAGGACTGAAAATAGTGTTGACTATTATAGGCTTCCACATCAAGATATCAATCTACAATGCCCTTTGGATCACATGATTATGGTTCAATATTGTCACATTATTGATCTAACTGATATATAGTAGTAATGTTTTCCCTAATTATAGGGTCTAGGCACATACATACTTTACCCAAGGATAAATTTGGAGAGGAATTTCACAAGAAAAAATATGACTAAGTTAAGCGTCATTTTGAGTAGTGATATCTCTTGGAAGATGCTTCTAAACATGTTAGGAAAGAGACATACTCATCTCGGATAGAACGACATTTAGATCAATCCTTTTCAGAGTTCATAGAAACACATAGTTAACCATAACATTAAAAATTTTGGTCAAAGTCATCAACCAAAGCAAGGGATATATGACTCTCCTTAGCCTTGTCCATGGTGATTAATCCTCCAAAGGTGGAATGCTTCTTCAATTATCCGTTTATAAGTTCATCTTCCTATCCTGAGTGCTTTGGACAATGGGATGGTGGAATATTAGTGCTAGAATAATGGCGAGAAAAGTATATTGACTCTTCTATTCCACCAGTGAAATGGATCATATTCTATCCATCATCCCTTTTATGTGTGTTCCAAGGATGAGGCTTAATGTCTCTCCATTTGAGTTCATTCTTCAATAGTTTTAGAGAAAACTACTTCCATATTGTTCCATCCAAACAAAGTCAACAACTTCACTATTATGATCATAAATGCTACATGAAATTTCACATAGGATGCTACCAACAACAATCTAATAGATCCACTTCTAATTATATGGTATTTGGTTGAGGTAATTAGCATCTTATTCAAGTTTATCTTCTTTAAGTTAGTTAATTCTAATTTTTGTGAGTTACACAAACCTTAGTTAACATGATGGTTAAGTGGTAAGCCCATTTTTGAATGTTTAATGTGAAGTACTTTCTTTTTTTGGGACAAATTGTCTATCTTCTACTCTTCAATTCTACAAATATCATACCATTGGTATCAGAGCTATAGCACAATCCCAACTCATCTTAGCTTACTTAGTGGACCTGGGACCTGCGAAATTCCTAGCTCAACATGATCCCAATTATTATTTTTTAAATAATGAACCCTTCATCAGAAATTCAACAAAGGAATTCATCAATCGTACAACTAACAGAACGTTATCCATCCAACCCAACCACCATTAGAATCACAATGATTTCATCGGTACATTGTCGATCCCCTGACAAATCCTATTTCATCTTATGACTAAGTGTAGTTGATCTTACGATGAAGCCTAGTTGATATTTCGATGACACATAGTCGATCATATGATGAAGGCAAGTCGATCTTATGATGACAATGACTTTGAATAGTGGTCGATTGTGCTCCAAATTCATCGTAAGTGTTTCATTCTTCCAACGAACTCACAACAAAGATTTGTCGATTACATGATGAACCTACAATGAAAATGGCCATGGACATTGGCCGATTGTGATCCATGTTTTTCATAGGTTAGTCACTCTTATGAGGCATTAGTGACGAAAACAAGCGAGATTTGTTATGAACGATGGTCAATGGTATGATGGAATTTTTTGTTTCTCTTTCAACCAAAGAGTGGCATGTCGCATGTAGGATAAAACCATAGTTCGTCGCACTTGCGATAGGCGTGACATGATGAAAAGTGGGTTTTAGGCTTCATCGTACTTGTGACATTTTGTCAATGAACCTGCATCACTAAATTGCCAGAATATGGGCCCAATGTACTAGTGATAAGTGAGGATACTAATTTTCCTTAATGCGACAATGGTATAAAGTGGTTATGTAAGTGGATATTATGATTAGGTTGTAGTTCCAATTCTATGATGTATGAAATCCAAAGTTACATTCATAACTATAATTAGTATAATTCCAATAAATGGAACAATATGTTAAGTATGTTGTTTAAAAATTTCTTATGTAACGTTGATACAACTTGCACAACCTATGTAATTTTACACTTGAAACTTTGTCTTAATTGTGCACCTTGCACAATTATGTAACTTGAGAAGTTAACACTTAAAGGGGTGTTACAAACACCTATAGATTCAATGATGGTTGATGTTCCATCAACCACCATTGATGAAGTTTTTGATGTACCAATGAATACAAAAATATCAAATATCAACATGACAAATAAAGTATATCATGAAAAAATTAAACTATAGATTAAGAATGATCAACTTATCAAGGTACCATATTGACACCCTAATAACAGAAAATGTAGCACACAAGAATTAACATACCAATGCCAATGTTGTTCTTACATATAAAGCATCCAAAACTCAATACATATTGAAGTCAACAACAAATAAGATCGAATCCAAACTCTTAACATCAAAAAGTTCTAGAAAGAGTCCATTTAGGTTGGATTGATATTTTTTTGATGCAACAATATGTTCAAGGATTCATAATTCATATTGGCTCATGTCCTCAACCTTATCAAATAGCCAAAGGTTATAGAATTTAGATGTATTATTCTATCAAAATAAGTGTTATCTACTCGTGCTTTGAGGACAAATCATCTTTTAAGGAGGGAGGACTTGTAATATACCTAGGGTATATTACCACTATGTAATAATGCATAAATGTTTGTTGTAATAGCATTCACGTAGGCCAATATTATGTTAATCTTTTCATAATAATAAATCATGCCTTTTTCCAAAGGACATGACTTATCACCTCATATGTGTATTTATATACACGTTAATTATATCAGTTAATAATCAATAATAATTAGTTTATCCTTTGTGAATTATATGGAC
>JASDQU010224636.1:6003-17645 GCA_032191745.1 Picea mariana | reverse complement strand
TTTGAAGATATTCCCAAAGGTCTTCCACCCACTTGAAATCATGATCATGAAATTCACCTAATTCATGGGAGTGTTCCTCCTAACATCAGGCCATACAGATACCCTTATGCCCAGACGAGTGAAATTGAGCGCATGGTTGAAGAAATGTTAGAGGTTGGAATTATTAGACCTAGCCAAAGTTCTTACTCTGCACCAGTGTTAATGGTATTCAAGAATGATAGCTCATGGCGTATGTGTCCAAATTATAGAGAGCTCAACAAGATCACTATTAAAGATAAGTTTCCCATTGCGTTCATTGATGAATTGTTAGTTGAACTACATGGAGCAATCTATTTCACAAAATTGGATCTTCATTCAGGGTATCATCAGATTAGAATGAAGGAAGAATATATCCCAAAAACAACATTCCGAACTCATGAAGGCCATTATGAATTTTTGGTCATGCCTTTTGGCCTTACAAATGCATCTTCCACATTCCAAGGGTTGATGAATTCCATTTTCAAGCCCTTCCTTCGAAAATTTGTGTTAGTATTTTTTGATGATATACTAATCTATAGCAAGTCTTGGGAGCATGGATGATTTTAGGGGCTAAATTTCGCTCATAGGCTAATTTTCCATGGTTTTTCCAAAAACAAGATTTGCTATTTTAAAAATGATTCGCCCAAATTCTATAGGATGAAATTATTTTACCTTAAAAATCGACAAAATTTTATAATAACTATATAAAATACTTAGAAATTTGAATATTTTTATAAAAATATCGCCAAACATTTATAGTTGACATATGAAGGATTAGTAAGATTCACCGAGGTTTCTACATTTTAAAATAAATTTCCATCCTTAAAATCATCCCTACTTGGGAGGATCATGTGCGACATGTTGACAAGGTGCTACAACTACTAAAGGAGCAACAATTATATGCCAAACCATCCAAATGTTTCTTTGGAGTTGTTGTTCCAGAGTCTATACTTAAGGCTTTAAAAAGTACAGTGTCTAGGCATCCGAAAGTTAGTAAGATGTAAAAGGAGAAGGGTATATTTTTGGGAAAGGAAGCTAGGGTTGATTTCTAGGTTGTCGTTGTCTGGCTTCCAACTATTCCTAGATGTTTATATCCCTTTCAATTTCATCCCATGAACGTTCAAGTTCTACTCAGGTGTTAGTTGTTTTAAGTATGGTATCAAAGAGATTTAGAGCGATATAGGTTTGATCTGTCAAGCCAAGTTCAATATTGGGTTGTCTTACAACAAGGATAGTCATAGAGGAACAGAAAAATTTAAAGAACTCCGAAAGTTTTTATGCTGTATCAATTTTATTTTATAAAAGAGAACTTTTAGAAATTAATATTAAAAGCAAATTGCAAACCAAAGGCCCTTTTCCGTAACTGCGTTATATTTGAAATAAAAGGTGTGTGAGTTATGGGAAAAACATTAAGCTGTCTATAGAATAAGGCTCCTATCTATAGAGAATCTCACTCTGTAAACAGAAGAAGGAAATAAGATAAGAAATGGTCTGATGAAGCATAAAATATGACAACCTAAAGATTTACAGGTCTTGTACCTACTAGTAGCCGATACAGAGGAAAAACTATAAACAATAGATAGCTAAATATTAATCACTGTAGTAGAAGTTTTACTAAATTGCAATGCAACATTCATCAGAAATATATAAGTGAAATAAGAATGAATATGAAAAAACAGAGAGAACAAACTCATAACATAGTAGTGACGGAATTAGGAATCTCCATATTTATTTGTATTAAGTCTCGAAAAGAGACAGTCTCTATTACAATTAATCAAAAGGGTCCAGCCTTTTTTCTTTCTTCAAAATGTATATTTATACAATTTTTTACGCGCTGGAATCTCAATAGTTCCACAGGTTTTCGGTTACAATCAAAAGTAGTCGAAACACTTCGTTTCTTTATCTCTGTTCTCATCTGGTACCCGAAACCTGCCTCTTCACATGCTCCTTGCAAATAACGCACTTCTCCACCCGCTGTGATATCAACTTAGATAGCTATGCTTGATTATTTGCCTAAAAAATATAGTAGTCTTTCATCAATAGCGACAACTTTCCTTCCACCTGTTGATCTTTGGCATTGATAGAGCATAACATTATACTCGGTTTAATTAGCCATTTGTCTATTTGCACTATGTCTGTTTGAGCTATTTGTGATATTTTGGCTAATTCTCTTTCTTCATTTTCCTTGATATTAATCATATATTTAGCTATATTTATCTAACCCAGTATCTCCATGCCACTTTCACCATCGGAACCCAAACAAATCTCACTTAACAAACCAAAAATTTCTTCGCAAGATTTCCTTAGCTTCATAGGTTGTTGTTTACCTTCGGATATATTTTGCTCCCATTCTTTCAACAAGATATTACCCCTGGTCTGCTCTGAGATGGGAAAACTAGAACTACTGCTTGTTTCCCTTCTTTTTGTGGCTATAATAGCCTCCTGGAATGCCACTCGAGCTGCTCCAGCATCCCTTTCTTTAAGAGAGAGGTTTTCCAACACCTGATCAATGAGTTGGAATTTGTTTTGAATTGTTTCTACTTTAACAAGCAGACCCTGCTGCGCTGCCGATTACCTTTTTCTAATCTCTATTGCTTGGGATTGAAATATACCAATATCGATTACCTAGCTTTCGGCGAATTCTAGTTTGGCCCGAAGCTGATCAATGAATTCTCCCTGCTGGCTTATCTGATTCTGACTCGTTTGAATCTTCAACTGTGTCTGTTCGAGATCGACTTTAAGCCGCTCGATTTCTTTTTGATCTTCTATTCTTTCTTTCTCTAAAGTCGCACTTGCCTGATCTTTAATAACAACCTCTATTGTGGCTAGTTTAGTCTCTAGTGTCTTGATCAAATGATTTTTTCATTTTAGCTGATCTTTTAGGGTCTCGGCTGAATATTGGTTCGTCGTAGTGAAAACACCCAATGTTCCTACTATTTGCGTTGCATATTCTACTTTCTTCATATTTTTCCCATCAGTTAAAACTTTAAATTTCTTAGAGACAACACCTGCCTCTTGGTAGAGTTCTTGTCTCACAATCGCTTTCCTCTTCATATCGAAAAAGAATTGATTCAGAGGTAGCTCTTCTACTGATATAGGTGTCAATTTTTCACCCAAAATCCATCCTGCGTCCGTGATTTCCTTTGCAGACTGTAGGGGGTAATGGAGGTGATCAGATTGCCTACCTGTTTAGAATATTTCCCGAGAGTAATGACCGAAGTCGGCTCGCTTGGAGGACCGGAAGCCTCAGCTTCTTGTTTTGGGCCCCCAACTTGCTCTTCTTTATCCTATTGTTCTTCTTGGCTGGGTGCTGAACCTTTAGAGCCTCCGACTTCTGTTTGCTACTCCTCTGCTATCATCAGATATTCACCCTGTAATACTAGAGGAAGGAAACTCCACCTATGCTCTTGGAATATGACAACATCGGCCCTTTCTTTGGGCGACAGGGCTTGTAATCGAGCCAAAACCTCGTCATAAGATTTCGCGCCTTGAAAAATATCATCATGAGGTGATTTTTTGTGCTTAAATCTTTTAAGGCCACAACTGGCCAAATGATTACTCACGACCCTGTGTGGATCGTGTTTCTTGAATTTGATATGGACCAAATTTATATCTTCTAGGGCTACTGCCTCGGCCTTTGCATGCCTGAAGTCTAATAATGAATAGGTGTTTAAATGAGCAGGAAAAGGTGGCCATACCTTTTTTGAAAACCCTTTTAGTTCTTTACTTATACTGCTGATTACAGTTTGCCTAGCGATCTCGCGACAAGCCAGCCTGTCGAGTATAAGAAAGGGTAAAGCATGTGGAGGGATGGAAGTGCCGAAAACCCTGATGTATGAAAATTCTTTCTCCACATACCAATCGACCACTCTGCTTAAATTTGTCGTGATGCTATTTGATATCCTGGGTGGCGGATTACCGAAGATGGCAACATGCATCGGTACCATTACCCAGTTGAAGATTTCGTATATGAAATCCAAAGCCTTGTCCTCCCAAAGCTTAGAATGGTATACATGGACTGGCTCAACATCCGATGGATCCCAACTCCAATTCATCAAAGAAAAAGGCGTCATGGAACATACTGCGTCCATGAGGTATGTGGACATAAAAAATGAAGCAGCTTTCCCGCTCTCTTTCTGCGTCCGATATTCTGTAATTCGACTGGTCAGGCTATCTGATAACATTTTGGCCCAGTCGAAAGATGAGCCTTCTGATACTGAGTATTTCAAGGGCACCCATTGGAGGAAAAAATGCGTGGTGTCTTCCCTCCCGTACAATCTACAAATCATCATCGCTACGTATTTGAACTATGGTTCCAAACAAGATATGGAATAAATTCCATTGTTGTCTGCCCTGAACTTCGTTGGGTGTGAGACCTAATCCTTAATCAAATCAGATAAAATTTTGACGTATTTCTCTCATTCCTTCAGTTTAAAACCATCTAGAAACTCTGCATTGTACGTGAATTCTGACATGGGTGGTAATTTGTACATCGCCTGTAAGTTTTCTGTTCTAAAGGTCCCAACAATGACCTTCTTCTCATTGAGGATGGTTCTGGTAGGGATGTCTACATGATCTAGCACCCATCGGATCATGTCATAGTAAGGTAGAAGGCGTGGCCTGGCCGCTACTTTGTGCATATCTATCTGGACAATGATCTTGTATTTGGTAGTCATGCCGTATTTCTCATTGTCACTGGAATCGTCTGAACAGTTCACCACATCTGATTGAAAAACTTCTGAGACATATGACTAGGTTCACACCGAATCAACGCTCCGAGGTGAAGTATCCGAAACGTTATCAGAACCTTGTCCTGAAACCTCAACGCTTGCCTTGGATTCTTTTCGTAGGGCCATGACAGGGGATTGTAACTTAGTTCTTCTGCAATAAAAATGTGTATACATATAGAAGTTAGCTTACTGAGAAAAACTTCTCTGTGTGGGATAGAAATGAACTTTATGAATAAAATAGGAAGCAAAAGATCTATATCTTCGAACTTTTAACACATCGATGTCCTTAAGAACATAATGGTCCAATCATATTTAGATAGATATTTTGGCAATAAAAACTATATCCTTACTTTGTCGTTTCGCCTTATTTTCAATTAATGCCATAAAATTCGATGGTTCGTGGGACAAGCTGGCGCAAGGAACATTTGAAATTACGTCGTAAATTGCGCGTTATTATCATTTGCATTAAACATTGATTATGGTTGGATTGACTTCCTTAATCAGGATTTAAATTAATCATTTCGACGTTCGCCATAACGAGACTTTCAACTCTAACCTTTCGACCCTCTAAAACCCGAGATTGTGATGATTATACTTAATTAAGCAAGGACGTAACTAGGATTAAGTGTTTAAATTGATTATGCTTTAATTTATATCGTGACTTTGTGGCTCAGAACTTCAAAGGTATTGTTTCCGGGAGGAAAGTATGCCAAGTCACGAAATCCCGAGGAGCTTAAATCATGGTCAAGACTAATCAACCTTGACTCTAACCCGAGTTACTTAGGTAAAAGTTTTGTGGCTTCATCTTTCGGAGTTTTAGCGATAATGTTTTAGGAGAGAGTGAATGCCGAGACGTGAAATCCCGATAGCACTTGACTGGGGTTTTCATGGTCCCACTCTTAGTTTTCACCTAAGGTAAGCTTTTGAAACTTTTCGCGACCTCACACATCGGGGTTTGTAAATCGTGTGACTTGTAACTCCCGAAGAGCGATATTTCGAGGTACGAAGAGAAACAACCTTCGTTTAACGATAAAAGTGGTAACTTATGAAACATCACATCTCCCGCTATTTCGCATGTCGAGACTACTAAGATTTTCAGTAGGTGAATGTCACGAAGCGAAAAAGAACTTAAGAACCGAAATTTGACCTTTAAAATAGATTTGAACCAAATGAAAAAAGCGGCTCCAACAGGAGTGAAGGAGGTAGAGTATTTGGGTCATATTGTATCTCATGAAGGTGTCAAGGTAGACCCTAAGAATATTAAGGCCATGATGGATTGGTCGATTCCCAAAACATTGGAGAATCTTAGAGGAGTTTTGGGTTTGACAAGTTACTACCGCAAGTTTGTTTGGCACTATGGAAGAATAGTAGCACCTTTAATGACACTAACTAAGAAGGATGCATTTTTATGGACTCCGGAGGCAACTAAAGCTTTTGAACAACTTAAAGAGGTGATGTGCAAAGCTCCTATCTTGACCACTCCGGACTTCACAAAAAACTTTATTGTGAAATGTAATGCCTCAGGAAATGGAATTGGTGTTGTCCTAATGCAAGAAGGAAGGCCCTTGGCTTTTGAAAGTCAGCCACTTAAGGGAAAGGACTTACAAAAACCCATTTATGAGAAGGAAATGATGGAAATACTACATACATTGAAGAAATGGTGTCCTTAACTAATAGGTAGGCACTTCAAGGTCAAAACAGATCATGATAGTCTTAAATACTTCTTGGAACAAAGACTATCTTCAGAAGAACAACAAAAATGGGTAGCCAAGATATTAGGTTATTATTTTGAAATTGTCTATAAAAAGGGGAAGCAAAATGTTGTGGAAGATTCACTCTCAAGAAAGGATGAAGATGTTGAGGCCTTTCTCTGTGCTATCTTGATCATCCAACCCGATTGGATAATAGAAGCAAGGGATGAATTGGAGAATGAAGAAAACGTGTGGACTCTCATTCAAAGGTTGCAGCAGGATTCCGGTGCATCAGATACATTTAGATGGAAAACTGATTCATTGTGGTACAAAGATCGCTTATATTTGTGTAAGAAATCCCAGCTCAAACAAAAGGTACTGTTGGAATTGCACACCTCTCCAGTAGGAGGGCACTCGGGATTTTTGAAAACCTACCATAGAGTCAAGAAGGATTTTTTTGGGGATGACCTTAAAAATACTGTTCAAAGGTTTGTGGAAAAATGTTTGGTTTGCCAACAAAATAAGGTGGAAACAATTAAGACCCTAGGTCTTTTACAACCATTAGCCATCCCAAGTCAGCGCTGGGAGGAGGTTTCCATGGATTTCATCACAAGGTTACTGAAGTCTGAAGGGAAGAGTGTCATCATGGTGATTGTTGATAGACTGACCAAGTACGCACACTTTTGTGCACTCTCTCATCCCTTCAAAGCTAGTACAGTTGCCACCACATTCATGGACACAGTTCAAAAGCTACAGGGCAGCCCAAAGATTATTGTAAGTGACAGAGATCCCATCTTCACTGGACATTTTTGGACATAATTATTTTCTTGTTTGGGTACTCAATTGGCTCATAGCTCATCCTATCATCCTCAATCTGATGGACAAACTGAGATAGTGAACAAATGTCTGGAAGGCTACCTTCGTTGCTTTGTCTCTGATAAACAAACACAATGGTTCAAATGGTTACCCTTGGCAGAATGGTGGTATAACACTTCCTTTCATACTGCAAAAAAAATGACACCATTTATGGCACTCTATGGATACCACCCTCCTTCACTTCTTCTCTAAAAGAAAAATCTAAGGTTCAAGAAGTGGAATATCACATCGAGTATCAACAACAAGTTCTCAAAATATTAAAGGACAACCTGACCATGGCACAAAATCGCATGAAACAACAAGCAGATCAACATCGTAGTGAAAGAAGTTTTGAAGTAGGGGATTGGGTGTTCTTAAGACTACAACCATACAAACAGATGTCCCTCAAGCAAGCCAAGAAGGATAATAAATTATCACCAAATTACTATGGCCCTTATAAGGTGTTGCAAAATATTGGTACTATGGCATACAAATTGCAGTTGCCTGCATCTTCACGACTACACCCAGTTTTCCATGTTTCATGCTTAAAAAAGGTTATAGGCGACAAGATCCCAGTTCAAACTATATTGCCAGAACTTGATGAGGAAGGAAAAATCATATTGGATCCTGAAGCCATCACTGACACAAGAATTCACCAGTTGAGGAATAGATCCATTTCAGAGTATCTCATTAAATGGAGGAAACTAGCGGTTGAAGATTCCTCTTGGAAAGATGAGTCTTTTATACAGAAGCATCCAGAGTTACTCAAGCATTGTGGACAACACTTGTCTCAAGGGGAGGGGCATGTTAAGCCCTAATATTGGCTCATTACCCCTTAATTGGGGCATATTACATTAGTAATGTTATTTTATTTATGTCGACTTTATTCCATTAGTTGTAATTATACGTCTTAGTCTCCTATATATACCAAGGAGACATTTTCATTTGGATTCATCTTGTACTTGAACATTTATGTGGGGTAAAAGGAGGCTTCCCCCTCGAAGAGGCTTATTATTTGAAATTATCTCTTTTTCAAGGCGTTGAGTACTTATTCTGAGGTTTTTCTATGCTATATTGATATTTGGTTCTTAACACCAAGGCTGGAAAAAGGGGGAAGACTTGGGGCTTCTTGAACTAGATGCAAGGCCATGGAAGGATTATATTTGCTAGCTTCAACAAAGTAATATTAGACTAAAGAATGAGGAAGATAATTTTATTTGGTTCATAAATTTGGTATTAGGGTAGTGTATTCCAAGGCTAGGTTACAAACTCTTGTGTAAAGATGATCAACAAGGTGAGGTGGCTCGTTGGTGGAAAGTACTATGGAAAGTAAGAGGGGGCCTTAAATCCAAAGTATATATGTGATTGGTGCTAATTAACAAATTATTGACATGAGATGCACATCAAAAGTGTAGTCACAATGGTCTGGGTAGATGTACCCTCTGTTGTAGGAAAATCTTCCTGTGGACAAGTAGATGACCTCTAGAGCTTGACCTTAACCCTAGACAGAAAAATGCTTATCATGGAAACTGAATTCCTTTCAAATCTATCTAAACTAACACATGAGAAGGAAGGATGATAGAAGTAACTGTTATCGACGTTTGTCCCTGCATGCTCCGAGTTGTGCTCCAATCCTTTGCTCCTCGCTGAGTTCTGTGGACAAAGCAAGGTACGACCGCTTCCTACTCTATTGATGTTAGCTTGAAAACAGATCTATCAACTAGTGATAAGTTCATGTGACATTAGACACAAACTAGAAAGAAACAGGCCAAGCGTGTCATATTGATGAGAATAACGACAGCAGTACTTACAATCGTAGATGCGAATGCGACAGCTTCGTCAAGTCCTGTTCGTCTAACCCTTGCCTGAAAGTTCCACAATCTGGATAACAGTAGCTTCACTGATTACTCTCCTTTGATTGGCTGTGTGTTCCATATGAGATCATAAGTTTCATGCTGATAATTCTTCCCCCTTTCCACCATCATAGAGCCTGTTTATATAGGTTAAGAGGAGCTTAACCTCTTGAGTTATCTTTAGAACAAGTTGGGAACCTTCTCCTTAGATCAGGGATCTATTGATGAAACCAAGAATTCAAGCACAACTGCCTCCTAATCTCGAATGATCCTCCCCTTATTCTCCTCAACGGGCCAACTACTGCCTCAGATTAGGCAGCGCTCCCTTAGAAGGGGCATCAGAGCGCTGTAGCGCTCCTTGGTAAGCCTTGGGGAAGCGCCAGTGCTCTCAATATGAGCAGTTATCCTTCAAAGGGGGTTGGGGAGCATTATAACACTCCCTGAAGCACTATAGGGGAGCGCCAGCACTTCCAGAGCTGAAGTGGAAGAGCGCTCCCCCTCAAAACCTTTGTTTCAGGGTCCCTTTCAGGTGTCAAGAGTTATTTGACTCTAGTAAACCAGTTCTTCTCCTTCAAACCAATCATGTGAGATGTTATAAGTGCCTCCTTAGTGTTGTTGACATGTCAGCATGTCTGAACATCTTTTTGCAACACTTGTGGCCAACTTGCGACACTTGCGAAAGTTGATGCGACACTTACGACAATTGATAGGGATAATGCAACACTTATCCGGCTGAGCAATTTTGACGTGTGACACCCTCTATAAACAAGAAGGAGAATCCATAGATCACTTGTTAAATTTATGCCCTTATGATGTGTCGGTTTCTATAGAAATGGAGATTGTCGATTGTTGTAGGGAGGTGTGTCATGAATTGTTTGATTACTAATAGGGGGGGTGAATCAGCAACAGAGAAATCTAATACTTTTTAACCATATAATCCAATTGTTATATCAATGTAGAATTATCATCCAATAACTATAGAGTAAATAAGAAATGAACAAATGAACAATCATACACATACACAGTACACCAGTGTGTTACGTGGAAACCCAAAGCGGGAGAAAACCGCAGAATGGTTTTTCTTATATGTATTGAAGAATTACATTAATTGGAAGCACCAACTTCCTTTGTTTTCCATCTGCAACTGGAAGGAGGCTCCAACCCACTAGTTTCTCAGGCTACAACATGAGGGAAGCTCCAACTCCCCAATTCTCCGGCTACAACTAGAAGGAGGCTACAACCCCCTATGTTCTCCAGCTACAACTGAAAGGTGGCTACAACCACATGTCCTTTTCCCATCCAACTGCCCTGACGTATAAGTAGAACGATAGAACCACTATCACACTATCACTTTGAGATACCGGAGTCGCGGATCGAACCGGCTCTGATACCTTGTGGGAGACTAAGGGATCTAAGGAATAAGGCCCCTGCCTTATTGAGCGCTCCTTAGAATCATCGCGAGCGACTGTCGCAGTCTGCCCTCACGGCATCGTGGATCCTCTCAAACTAGGTAATCGTTAACCTGCAGTTCGAGCCACGGCGGGCGTGCTAGTAGGCTGTGGCAGGGCTGCTGTCCACACCTCTCCCTCAACCTCTTTGGAAATCATGTGTGGCCCCTTTACTCCATATGTGAGTTTGGTCGGCAAGCTATCGTCAGCTTGCATCATCAACCATCATGTCAGAACATGTCAACAACATATCATCAAATCAATAAAATATCATGGTAAATAAAGAAACTCAAATAGCACACTCCCTGACTCAATCCGGAGTCCAAGGGGTTCCTTCGATGCCTCTGCATCCTCCAGGTCAAAAACCCTGCACACTCAATAAAACTAAGTGAATAGAACCTGTTTATATCAAATAAGTAAAACATCATGTCATATATCATAACGCATCATCATCAAGGATAAATGTTTTATCATCATCAAAATCCAGATCACTTGCGAGCAAGTGTCCTCAAAGAATAAGTTTTCTAAGTGCGCAAGAGCGGGATGTTACAAACTAGAAGGAGGCTACAACCCCCTATGTTCTCCGGCTACAACTGAAAGGTGGCTACAACCACATGTCCTTTCCCCGTCCAACTGCCCTGACGTATAAGTAGAATGATAGAACCACTATCACACTATCACTTTGAGATATACTATTGTAAACTTGTACCAATAAACCTGCACCAATCAACCTGTACCAATAAACCTGAACCATGCATCAACCTGTACCTCAACCTGCAATCAATTTGTACCATAAAAAAATGCATCAACCATGCACCAACCTGTACCAAACAACCTATAATCAAAATGTACCATAAAAAAGTGAATCCAATCATGTACCAAGTATGTACCAATCATGTATCAACTACTCATCAACTATGACTCATCAATATGTACCAACATCATCAACTATACACCTCATGTATGTGCCAACTCATCAACTACTTGTCTCAACCATGTACCCAACATGTACCTCAACCAAAATCCCTCATCAATTTCATCATCCAA
>JASDQU010224632.1:23504-34212 GCA_032191745.1 Picea mariana | reverse complement strand
TTCCTTGTAAAAAACAAGTCACAGCTGAACAAACAACTCAAATGTTCTTTGAAAATGTATGGGTTCATTTTGGTTTACCTACTTCTATTGTATCTGATCGAGACTCCAGATTCCTGGGAAAATTTTGGTCAGAATTATGGGAACTTATGGACACCAGGTTAAAGAAGCACACAACATTTCATCCACAAATGGACGGGCAGACAGAGGTAGTGAACATGACAATAGTGCATCTACTTCGGGCATATTGCAACAAACATCCTAAGCTTTGGGATGAACATTTGTGTTATGTACAACATGTGTATAATCAAGCCAAACATTCTTCTACTCAACCATTTGAAACTTGTTTGGGGTACTTGCCAAAGTCTCCTTTGGATTTTGTTTTTGGAAAAGACACTGCAGTAGGAGGACATAATGATGTGGACAGGGCTACAAATTTCATTGAATGGATCCATATGATCCATCAGGCGGTACAGGAATAGTTGGAGAAAAGCCAAGCCAAGTACAAGGCGAGGCATGATATGCATTGAGTTGATCATCAATTCAAAGAAGGAGATCAAGTTTGGTTATACATCAACAAGGACAGGATGCAAGGTGAAGGTAAAAATCTTAAACCAATTCATCATGGTCCTTTCAAAATTTTAGACAAGATTGGTACTAATGCTTTCCAGTTAGAATTGCCTCCATATATGCAAATCTATTGATCTAAAAATGAAGAAGACTTGTATTCTTGAAAATATTTGCAAGTTAAATTTATGTGTTAAAAGAAAATGGATCAACTTTGCAACACATCTTTAATAGGATTTACTCATTCAAAATGCATATAAACAATAGCATAATCAATGAACAAAAAACACATAACATAGCAAATGATAAAGGAGTTCACCCCTCTCTTGGGCTACATATCTTGGTCCAGCTTCCAATGGATCATTTGTATTATTTACTCAAAGTGCTCAAAAATGTGCTTTACAATGCTCAAAATGACCAATAGATTGCTCCAATGGCTTCAGAACGTCCAAAAACCCCTAGCTGGGATTTTTTCGGCACCTCGTTTGGCCAAAAAATGAAGAAGATAGGCTTCCTTGAAGTCTCCCCTTCAAGCTTGTTGTCTCTGCATCTACAAAATGCACCTCCTCTGGCTCAACCTATCCCACACGCAATTTAAAGCGTAAAAACTTGGCACCGGGCGCAACCGCACAACCGGTCCAAATTGTTGAACCGTTACGTGCTGGCCCTAACTACCAAGGCCCGTGGGCACATGGCAGTCATATGACTGCGCGCCAACACAACAGGGCTTAATGTTTAAACAACCATTGGAACCATATGTCAAAATCATGCGCATGTATAGTGGTCACATGGTATGCCAAACCGCACACATATACCAAATGGTTATAATATGGTTACGGTGGTAACCACCGTAGCGCTGGTCGCATACAATATAACACATGACCACGGGTCGGGGCTTAGCCCCAACCCGGTCCATGCCCAAACATACATTTACAACAATGTTAAATATATTGATTTGCATATATATAACAAGGAACATGTGTGGGCGTGCTGGTTGGGCGGCCTTTCCCAAAGCTTTACCCTGCCCCCGGAGGTCACGGGGTCGACTCCTGCTGAGTGCAAAGGTTTTAACCAACAAGCAAGTGACACGTGGTGGCCTTTGATTGGGCCATGTGTTGCATTCCCATTCACTGCCAAAAAACACGTCATATGCCAACTGCCCAATAACTATCTGCCACATCAGCATACGGCCTGCCACATCATTCATATGGTCTTCCACGTCATCGTCCATACGGACTGTACAGTCAGCATCCCTTTTTTTTCCTGTTTGCCATTTTGAACAGAACACGATATCTCTCGCTCCCGATGTCTGTTTGAACCCAAATGAGTTGCGTTGGGTTCGCAATGACGAGGCCTACACTCTCGTCCGATTTGAAGTGATTATGAGCACTTTGAATTTTTGAGCAAAATTTGATCCCCTGATCATCTATTCAGTTGTAAATGTGGAAAACTTGAGATTGTATGAGCCTCCTATGATCAAGGATCAAGGAGAGAATGATCAGATTCCTACCATCGAATATTTTTCTCCTGAGTATATGAACGAGTTGCAGGAAGACACCATATTGGACAAAAGAGTCTGAACTTCTCGCATGGGCAATGTGTTGTATCTTCGAGTGGGATTGAAGGGCACAAATCCAAGTCAAGCCAAGTGGATGGAGACCAGAAAGGTGATGACACAGTATCCTCACTTAGTGATTGACTGATACCAGACTTTTGGTGGTCCAAAAGCTTCCAAGTGGGGAGGAATGATCCAGGAGGCTCCCTAGGTCCAGAAAATGCTCAAAAATGAAAGTTCTCGGAATTGGATGAAACCAATTCCATTACGACTGGCTCGTCGCGTTGATTCTAGCCATACATTTACTTTTTCAAATGGGCTTTATATGCGAGAGTTATCATACTCTGATCAGATTCTCAAACACCAAAAAAGTCAAAGGGTCAACTGGCAAAGAGTCAATGTTGACATCAACATGACATCACCAAAGCTATTTAATGATGATGACATGGTATAAGTAAGTGATGACAAGTGGCGACCAATGATGGGGCAAGATGATGTAGGTGTGGACCAGTTGCAGTGTGACACTTGTCAATTTTCAGGCAAATGTGGTGGGGCCACATGGCCCAAGCATGGACAGCCATGTGGCACCCAGTCAGCAGTCGAATGACAAGTTCCAAAAATAAAATTTGGGGTTTATGAGAATGGAAGCCGCGACCTATGACCAAGCCCAAGCTTTGGGGAGAGGTCCTATTACCAATGCACCCATCATGTTACTTGTTAAACTTAACCCACAAAATTGTATTTATGTTGTATTTAATTATATGGTGGCAGAAAGGGGGGGCTAGGGCTAAGCCCCGACCCATGGTTACATTCTACCATACCACATGACCATGCGGCAGGTGCAGCGCGTGGATTTTGGATAGACACTAGCCCTCAGATCTCGGTTTGTTCCCACAGAACCGATACCTAATCCTCCAAAGGCGCACCGGGGGTTTATCTTCTAGACCTTGATCCCATGCAAAGCACAATAGAACCAGGAGCTAGCGCGTTTAAGGGGCCAACGCCCAGCCCTTTGGGTTGGCACTAAGCCATATGGTCAGCATATGACCACAAAAGAGGGTGATCGCTTAGCCCAAGGGGGCTACTCTGTGTATTATTAATTAAAAATGGGTTTTTGACTTATATTTAGCCCCGGATATGTAATTTTTGGACCATAATTGGTTTTTTTGAGGATATTGTGGTCATTTGGAGGGGGATTTGATCCCAGAAAGAGGCCAGATATTCAGGAGAAGTTAGGCTTCTCTTGTTGATCCTAAAACCTATATAAACTAGGCCTTTTGAGCTTGAGGGGTAACTTTTTGATGCAGAGAATTTGAGGAGCAGCTTGTGTATTTTATGCATTTCTCAAGTTTTGAGAGGCATTGTGCCATGTTTTTGAGAGGTGATTGATGAGTCTTGTATGCATCTGAGCAAGGAGGTCTTGCACAATAGATCAGAAGCATTTTGTAACAGCAAGGAGCCATTGTAAGAGAACTTGAGCATTTTAATATCAATAAAGAGGTCCTCCACTTGGAAGTGGGCCTGGAGACGTAGCCACTCATTGGTGAACTCCGTTATCAATTTCTTGTTGTCTTTGTCTCTTTTTGTTGCTGTTCATATCTCTAGTTTTATAGCATGGTTAATTAATAGATGAACTCTTTAAACAACTTTAAGCATCTAAATAAGACAATTCTTTATTATTCCTTCCATTTTTGGATCAGGCACGGACTGTGTGTATTTTGATGCTGGGAATTTGAGGAGCAGCTTGTGTATTTTGTCCATTTCTTATGTTTTGAGAGGCATTGTGCTATGTTTTTGAGAGGTGATTGATGAGGCTTGTATGCATTTGAGCAAGGAGGTGTTGCACAGTAGATCAGAAGTCTTTTGTAACAACAAAGAGCCATTGTAAGAGAACTTGAGCATTTGAAGATCAATAAAGAGGTCCTCCACTTCGAAGCAGGCCCAGAGACGTAGCCACTCATTGGTGAAATCCATTATCAAGTTCTTGTTGTCTTTGTCTCTTTTTGTTGTTGTTGTTATCTCTTTTTTTACAACATGGTTAATTAATAGCTGAACTCTTTAAACAACTTTAAGCATCTAAATAAGACAATTGTTTATTATTCCTTCCATTTTTGGATCAAGCACGGACTATGTGATTTGCAACAAATTAGCTAATTGCAGCATGAGATGGGCAGTGGAGTCAAGTTGTCATGGATGACTTTGTTTTGGGATGAATTAATAGTGCAACAAGGTGAAGGGATACATTTCCTTGGTATAAGGTTGTTGTGAAGATGTGATGAATTGCAGAAGGAAGTGACCAAGATTTGGGCATGTTGTGCATTTCTCACGGATCGAACTTGATAGTTCAACACCTAGAGAGTTAGTGCATGGGAGCTTGACTAAGCGGTCGAAGTACAGACGTGCCAGTAGGTTCGAAGTGTAGCACTTAGGCATTGTGGAGGATCTCCTTGACAGAGATTGGATGTGGTAGTAGTGAGGCAAGGGTGGATACTTTCCTTAGTATTTGGAGTTGGATGGAATAGAAGAGATGCAGATAGAAAAAACTAAGTTCAGGCATGGATTGTCACATTTCAAGAACTAGACACGACATTTGGACTAGCTATCAAACCAATGCAGGACTTGAGCCATGCATTGTGCATAGACATGGCTAAGTTGGTTGAAGTATGGGCATCGACAAGTTCACATGAGTTCAACACTTAGACATTTTTGAATTTTTTATTGAGGTTGCAAGATTAGCAGTTGAAGCAACAACAATGGGTCAGAGTGTGATTGTCGCAACAAGATGATGGAAACTTGGACATTGTAGATAGAGTTGAGGAGGAGAAATCCTTCCATCATAGCAGACAGATTGGCCACACACAACTTTGGGAAAAGAGCAGTGCAGGTGGTTGCACGAGGTTGTGGATGATTGTAGTGTGTTAGGAACCTAACCTCCCTAACCCCTCACGTAGGTAGAATAATATATTTCCATGTAAGAAAGGCCATTATTAATAAGGCCTAGCAATAAGGAAGAATAAGTCAAATGTAAGAAGACCTAATAGAAGCTTTTGCTTCTAGAAGGATCTTCCTCTAGATTATTCTTTTGGATATATAGATTTAGTATAAATAAGAATATAGTGTATGAAAAGTTTTGTCTTGAGAATTATTGTAATAGAGCGTTGCTTTGCTAGAGGTTTCCCCCTTGAAGAGGCAAGCGAACATTGTTTCCTATCAAAAAAGGTATTGTTTTGGGGCTGTGGTTTCATCTATTGTGTTGTTCTGTTGTTATTCTCTGGAATATTTGTTTTTCATGTTGTTATAATATATCTGGTACCTTACAAGTGGTATCAGAGCACTTTCCTTGGCAGAAAATTGTGGGTTATTTTTTTCAAGGTAGAGACGTATTTCGACGTCTTAAAGCTATAGAGATTTGTCGTTCGACACATAAATACAAGTTCATGAAAGCATACACGCAAGAAATACAAGTGGTACTTAAGCACACATTGTTGGCCACCCTTGTAACCCGTATTGGCACCCCTTTGAGTGGTGGTTCATTGGAAAACACATGTATATGGATCATCCTAGATCTCTTGTAGCCCTCCATAGATAAACCAATCGATTGCCTGAGTGCTATAGTGTCACTGAGAACAACACTAGGGAAGATACTCTCTAGTACATGGGTAGTCGGGTTGTATGACTAAGGGAACAATCTAGCCTCCTTAGTTGGTTCCCTAAGATATTGGGTCGAGTACTACTATTGGACCCCGCACGTATATCAGAGAGATATAACACAAGACAAACCCTTGTTTGTAGAAACCCTAAATATCCTAACCCTTGGGAAGGAAAAAATACATAGAATAGACAAGATCCATTGTCGCACAACTTTATCTCTTACATTCTGGTTGCAAATTACTACACATTTTCTCATGTTAAGAATTTGGGCCTTTCAACACTGCAATATTCTTCAGATCAGAGTATAACTCCGCTAGAGTAAAAAAAAATAGGAGCATAGTGGTCCCACTGACACGCTTATTTGGGACCTATCCCATTGGAGTCCTCTCTTTTCCCTGATTCCCATGGTACATATCATTTTTAATACAGTTTTTTTAGTGGACCCAACCCCTTTTTCGGCACCCTATTTGGACCCTATCCCATTGGATTCTTCTTTTTTCTCTGATCGCAATGGTACCTATCATTTTAAACCCTTCTTCTTAGTGGTCGCACCCACCCCTCTCACCCCCTATTTCCCCCCTATCCCATTTTACTACACATTTTTCCAAATGGCCACCACCCGAACCCAAGAACTCAATACATTGGTTGTTGACAACCTCCATAACAAGGAGGACATCGAGAATATAAATTCCATCCTTAGCTCACTCAATTTCATTGTTCAAGTCCTCCAGGACCAATGTGCTCACATCAAAGACCTCAAATACATCAAAGCCACCCTTGACCAATTCATGGGTCGTTCCCCGAACCCTTCCTCTTCTGAACACCCGTCATATCTAGAATACCATGACTCTTCCCATTACTAAGGTCCTCATACTACCCACTTTTCTCGACACCTCCACCCTCCCATAATTGAGGTGAAAAAATTTGATGGCTCAAATCCCACAGTTTGGGTCACTCAAATGGAACATCATTTCTCTTTGCATGACATTACTGATGATTTATCCAAGCTTTGTTATGGTATTCTACATCTAGATTTGGAACATTGGAAATAGTGGAAATGGCGTAAAAAGGCACGCTAAGGGTATGTTGCTTGGGCACGGTTTGTTGTAGATATTTATGACCACTTTGACTCTGACACCCACCATTTAGGTCGTTTGACCAAGTTGAAGTAGTCTGGGAAAATGGAAGATTTTATCGCCGCATTTGAGCACTTGTATTTCAAAATAGAGGGCATGTCAGATGCTTTCTTTAGGGAATGCTTTATCAATGGCCTAAAAGATGAAATCTGTACCCATGTTCTCATGGCACACCCACAAATTTGGTTGGAAGCTACTCAACGAGCCAAGGAAGCACAATATATTGTCTCCTCCCAGATCCGCAAACCATCATTTCCTCCTCACCCTAAACCCACCAATTTTGCCCCTCCTGCAACTCCCCTCAAGATCCAAAAATTAACCAGGGCCAAAATGGTTGAACGTCAACTCAAGGGTGTTTGTTATAATTGCGATGACAAATATTTTCCATGGCACAAGTGAAAGGAACATAAGCTTTATATGGCCATGACTGAGGATATTTCTGAAGAAGAGGTCATTATTTCACCTGTGGATGAGTTATCACCGCCATCTGATCTGACCTCACCCTCTGATCCACCAGAAGTTCAACCAATGATTTCACTTAATTCCCTCACTGTATTTTCTACTCCCTAGACCCTCAAATTAATTGGTTACATTAAAAATAGGAAAGTCATCATCCTTGTAGATAGTCATAGCACCCATGATTTATTCATCATCACATTTCCCAAGAATTCAATTGTTACATCCATGCATTCAATAATTTTCAAATCATGATTTCCAATGGAGGTTCCATGAAATGTGGGGGACGATGTGAAAATATGCGGCTCCAAATTGGTCAGTATCATATAAAATATCATATTTTTGCTATAGACATGGGTGGTTGTGATATTTTTCTTAGTGCCAAATGGTTATGTACTCTCGACCCCATTCTCATGAATTTTAGGGACTTAACCATGCAATTCCAATAGGAGGGAGAACAATATAAGTTCCAAGGAATCACAACAGGCTCCCTTGAGATCATCAGTTCCCATCGCATGGAAAAAATCCTCAAAAAGGGTCATTCTGGCATTATTTCCCAACTCCACTCCATTCATGTTGTTGAGACACCCTCTATGCATCCTAACCTCCAATCTATCCTCTCCCGCCACCAAGTTGTTTATACCACTCCTAAAGAACTTCACCTTTCTCGTCGAGTCCATGATCACCGGGTAGTCTTCCTCTGAATGTTCACCCTTATCGTCATCCCTTTTCCCAGAAGAATGAAATTGAGAAAAAAATTCATGAATTGCTAGAAGCAGGTATTATTCGTCCTAGTACCAACCCTTATTCTTTCCCTTTGGTCATGATACTCAAGAAAGAAGGTACTTGGCGCATGTGTCCTGATTTTCATGCCCTCAACAAAGTCACAATCAAAGAAAAATTCCCCATTCCTGTCATTGATGACCTCTTGGATGAATTGAGTGGTGCTCAGTACTTCACCAAACTTGATCTATGTTCTGGCTACCACCATATTTGTATGAAAGAAGAAAACATTCCCAAGACTGCATTTCAAACTCATAAGGGTCACTATGAGTTCTTGGTAATGCCCTTTGGCTTGTGTAATGCTCCCTCCACTTTCCAAAGTATTATGGATCATGTCTTCCATCCTTTTCTCTGTCATTTTGTCTTAGTTTTCTTTGATGATATTCTCATCTATAGTAAAACTTGGACATCCCATATCTTCCATGTGAATCAAGTTCTCCATCTACTCTCTAAGCACCAACTTTTCCTCAAACAATCCAAATGTGCCTTTGGAGCCTTGGAAGTGGAATACTTGGCTCATATTGTTGGCAAGGATGCTGTGTGGGTGGATCCTAAGAAAATTGAAGCTATGTAGGATTGGCCTCGCCCTAAAAATCTTATGAGTTTGTGTGGTTTTCTGGGTTTAACGGGCTATTACCAGAAGTTTGTTAGGAATTATGGCAAAATTGTAGCTTCTCTCACTTCTCTCCTTAAAAATAATGATTTCACTTGGACTCCAGCTGTTGATCACTCCTTCCAAGCCCTGAAAGATGCTATGTGCTCAACCCCTGTCCTAACACTTCCAGACTTCACCAAGACTTTCGTACTAGAATGTAATGCTTCCGGGAAAGGGATTGGGGTCAACCTTCATGCAAGATGGCAGGCCTTTGGCCTTCACTAGAAAACAACTTTCAGAGAGACATTTGGGTCAATCCATTTATGAAAAGGAAATGTTAGCTATTTTTTATGTTGCGGATCTCTGGCATCCTTATTTATTGGGACAACGCTTCCAAATCAAAATTGATCATCAGAGTCTCAAGTGTTTTCTAGAACAACTAATCTCATCACCAGAGCAACAAAAAGGGGTGATCAAGCTATTTCGCTATGATTATGAGATCATTTACAAGAAGGGAAAGGAAAATGTAGTTGTGGATGCTCTCTCTTGGAAGTATGAAGAATACGTGTCCCTTTTCTCAATCTACTTCATTGTACTAGATTGGCTTCAAGCTTTTCATCAGGTATGGCTGCAAGACCCCAAAAATTCTAGCATCATCCACCAATTGCGACACAATTCTCCAGCTTCTCTAGAGTACTCTTGGCATAATGTAGAGCTTCACTATAAAGTTCATCTATATTTATGCAAGAAATCACAACTTAAATCCACGGTGCTTTCTGAACTTCATGCTTCCCCCACAACTAGGCATTCAGGGTTTCCCAAAACCTATGAATGGGTCAAACGTTCTTTTTTCTGGGATGGTATGAAACAAGACATATTTACCTTAGTGGATGAATGTGAGGTCTGTCAATGTAACAAGGGAGAAACAATCAAAGCTCCAGGGTCACTCCAACTAATTTCGATCGCCCCTGCTATTTGGCGAGATATCTCTATGGATTTCATTGTTGGCTTACCTAAATCGAGAAATAAGTCAGTCATCATGGTGGTCGTCGATCGTCTTTCCAAATATGCTCATTTTTGTTCTCTTCAACACCCATTCACCACATCCATAGTGGCTCAAATCTTCATGGATAATATCATCAAGCTTCATGGCATGCCTAATCTATTGTCTCTGACAGAGATCCCACTTTCACCAACAATTTTTTGCAAGAATTGTTTAGGATACAGGGCACCCAATTGCATCTCAGCACCACCTATCACCCCCATATGGGTGGCCAGACTGAAGTTGTCAACAAGTGTTTGGAAACATATTTGAGGTGTTTTTCATTTGAGAGGCAAAACCAATGGTCTTTGTGGTTACCCCTAGTTGAATGGTGCTACAACACATCTTAGCATACAACTACTCACATGATTCCTTTTGAAGCAGTATATAGCCAAAAGCCACCATTGGTTCTCTCATACATGCCAGGGGTTTCGAAGGTTCATGAGGTTGAAAAAATCTTAAAGTCCGAGAGGCTATTATTCGCGCCCTCAGAGACAATTTGGTCATGGCTCAGAATTGCATGAAGAAACTATTCGACAACATAGGTATTCCAACATAGAACGAACACTTTCAGTAACCACTCACATAACCAGATCAAAGATCAACACCCCGATTTTTTCACGTGGTACAAAACCTACGGGAAAACATCCATGACCCCAACCAATGCAACCACTTGGAGAAGTTTATTAATGCAAAAGAAAAATATTACAAAGAGATTTTACAAATGAGTTTCTCACAATCGATCATCGACAAATGACCCTCCATGCTCTTTAAATAGAGATCATGGACCAATCGGGTGTTAAGCCATGAATCAATGGTCGTTAAGATTGAGGAGAGTATGAACCGTCGGATCACTCTATGTCGGGAACATATCGTGACCATTGGATTTCCTAACTACAAATGCATACTAATGCATACTAAAGAAA
>JASDQU010224632.1:0-14644 GCA_032191745.1 Picea mariana | reverse complement strand
ACATCCCTTTGTCCCTCAAGTCTGAACACAGTGTTTAGCCCCCAAGCTCTTTCCCTATTGTTGAGAGAACCTCATTGCCTCTTTTCTATGAGCTTGCCTTTGGTGGAGGATTAAAGTGGTAGAGGACCAGTTGGAAGGAACTTGGTTTCTTGGTTTCGAATTGTGCCAACACAGAAGTCTGTAATGTTTTCGCTTCTTTATTAATAGAAATACTCCTTTCCCATCCAATTGGTATCGTGCAAATATATGATTATTATCCATGGGAATATTTGCAATGTTTATTAATGGATTATGCTATCTAATGTGCTAACCCCTTTATATTATCACTATATGCTTTCTCTGTTTGTTTGTTGAGAACTTGTTGCAGGTACAAAGCTTTGGGTCAAAGTACTAAACAATGAAACATCATCAAAGGTTGGAACGAGGTAGGATTCTTGCTTATATCGCTTGAATATTGGTTTATATAGCATATGTTGGAATTCCGTATATTTCTGCAGTCATACTTGTCTATTGTGGTTTACCATGGCCATAGAGAGTTTTTCCCTCATAACAAAATTGGTGACCATACTGGGGAGAGATCTTGTTTCTAAGGGTCGAAGTATTTTTTCTCCTTGCATTGCTCTTTTTCCTTTATGTTTCTTGTCATATCAGTGCTTGACAGATTATGTTCACTCAAGGTCTAAGTTTTCAGCCTTTTTACCCTTGCCTAGCCTTATTTTCAAGCCTGTATGCACCCTATTGCCTTGACAATCGCATACACATGCATGCTATCTCACTGCGAGCTGCGTATATACGTTCTGTTTCCCTGAACAATCACATACACCTTATTTCCTTGCTTGGTTGTTGGGTGGGATTTGATGATTGTTGAGCTGTCTTAGGTTTCTATAGTGCATGTTGAGCTTCTCTGGGTTGACAGGAAACCTGTTTGGAGTTGAATTTTTGGGCGTAGTATTTCTCATCGTTTATCATTTTTGATTTGTCCTTGAACTCTGGGCTGTTTTCTTGCCTACTTGGTATTTTGCTTGAGTCGTTCTATTTATACACAGTAAAATTTATATATCAGGTTTCTTTTCAGTCCATGCATTTTCTCTTTAATATATTGAAAATACAAAAAAAATAGTCATTTTACATTGCTTGGCATTTTTTTCTTCTGAATCTTTATCATTAGCTTAGTGCATTTAGTGAAAGATAGCATTTTACTTCTGAATTGCAGAGTTGAAGTTGAAAATTGCACTATTTTTATACGCATATTATTCATTGAAAAGTTAAAATTAGACTTTTCATTATATTTATATTTATTTTCTTTCAGAGTCATAATATCATGAGTTGCACTTCCATACCCTTTTGAGTAATCACGACCAATAAAATTTACGCTTTAAACTAAAATTGATTCGTCATGATTTTATTTTTAGGGTGAAAAAACTAGTCTAGTATTTAGTGCCTTGGGATAGGATTTTGTGAGTAAACTTCTCCAAGGCAATTAAATCAACATATGTGTCTGAGATAGGGAGTTGATAAGTCCATTGTATAATTGGTAAGATCAGGAGGCTCCGCTCACACCGGAGTTAATCATGAGGTCGTGCGAAGTTAGTTGAAGGGATAACCCTCAGATACTTGCCTAGCGTCAGAGATATTTCTGTGGATTTATTCATATTTGGGGATCTTGCTAGTACCCATACCTCCGTGAGAGGCAGTTCTTTCAAGGTTTTAGGCTTTTCTACCCTGCCCATATGGTAATCCATACTTATGACTGCTCCCCTGTGCATCATTTATACAATTGTTTATTAGTTGCTTGACTTAAGTATCTCATAGGTTACTTGCAGGGGTTATTCTGCTTGTACCCTAGGTCAGATAGGGGTCGGACAACACACAACCTTTATGGAAGATTACCTCTTCGGGGGGATTTGACTGACTGGTTTTTAATCCCATGAGGGCCCCTATAACTGATTATGTTACCTCCAAACTTTAGCAGGGAGTCTCAGGTCCCTCTTCGACGAGACATACCTTCTTTAGCGAGGGAGGCCACTCAGCCACTTCAGCCCGTTTACATGCATATTGGCCATTTGAATTTTGGTATGCTCTTTGAATACTAGTTGGCCTTAAGATATTATTATTTTGTAGAGTCATAAGTCGTCGTGGAGTTGGACCAACATCCCCTCTGGTCTCGTCGGTTGTTACAATTACCACCGAATTTCAAGTTATTTCCTTCTAAAATGCGTAGAGTTATTAGGCGTGGTACACACACACCCACCTTTCAAACTTGTGGTTCCACAAGGATGAGTACTGAATCTAGTCACCAGAACACTGGGAGTTCTTTGACTCCCATACCCACTGTAGTTAATGGCACCCCTTTGACTCCTGCAACCACCACATTTGCAGTGCCGGAGGCACATACTAGTACTATGGCTCGACTTGTAGTTAATGCTTCATCTCTTGCCTCGAACCCTTTTGAGGGTCTTGGTCATTCCTCGAGTTACAATGTTCATTCCATCCCTATGGATTCTAGTCCATTTTCTTATGGTATGCCTAACTTCACTTCACAGTTTTCGACTGCCATCCTAGCTATTGGCCATAACGCTAGCATTGGACTTGGGGGCAATAAACCTCCTTACACTCCATTTCCATTTGGCGGTTCTCATATCCCTCATATGAACCCTAATATAGGATGTGTCCTTGGTCTTAACCCCAGTTCTAATCCTTTTACAACTGAATGGAACAACCAACCTGGCAGATAAGTTTCATCCTATATCCCTACCTCCTTGTTGTCAATTTCGACCAATACTTTTGGCATGACGAATCCACTTCAATCCTCCAGTTTCCCACCCAGAGGAGGTCAGTATTACACTTTGGGCAACCCCCAACCTGGATCCAATCCGATTGGGGGAAATTTTTATAACCCCTAGCCTGGATCTAATCCGACTAGTGGAAATTTTCATAAACCTCATCAGAACATTCTTGCTGGAATGATGCCCAACCCACATTATATGAATCAACCCATAGGAGGTCCTTATAATCCCAGACAAGGCTATGGTTCTTACCAGAATCCTGGGTGGAATGCAGTTCCCAATGCATAATCTTTCGCGGGAGGATGGGGCCAGATGTCGCAACCCCGTCTCCCTTTTCTGGACACGTTCAATCTGCCAGATTTGTCTAAGTTAATGAATGACCCTGTGAGTCATGATCCCACATGGCCCCCTGTCCCCACCAAACTTCCTTCAAACATCCCAAAGTTTGAAGGTAAGAATGGAGAGGACCCTGGTGATCAAGTCACTACCTTTCACCTTTGGTGCTCATCGAATTCCCTTAACCATGATTTTATTAGATTACGATAGTTTCAAAGCACTCTCATTGGAGTTGCTGTGCAATGGTATATTGAGCTACCCAGGGGAACATATAGATCATTTAATCAGTTGGTGATGGTCTTTATCAACCTCTTTCAATTTCCCATTCGTTATGATGTTGGCCTCGAACTTTTGTCGACTTTACGCCAGTACATCGCCACTCATATCTCGGATCATATCCAGGAGTGGCGTAGATGGAGGCAGTTGATTAAGACTCCTATACCGGGGCATTTTTCCTAGAATGGTTCCTAAAGTCTTTGCACCCTCCTATATTGAAGGACGTTGCTACTTCTGGGGTCACCACTGTGGAAGAAGCTATCTTTAGATCCCAATAGTTAGATTTTATATATGCTCATTCTGGGATGTTATATCACCTTCTTCCAGAAGCACCGTGGTCAAGTTACAACCCTAGGCAAAAACCCGGACCTCATGCCGATGGAATTGTAGGGTTCGCCAATGTAAAGCCCGTGGACTTGGCAATGAGCCACTTGAAGAATTCGTCTCTAAACCAATCTGTTGGGGGACCAGCTTCATCTGCGTCCTCCAACCCTACTCAGTGGGCGGATGTACATTCCATGAAATCGTCGAAAAACCCAAATGGTGACCATCAACCAGGCGGGAATAAAAGGAAAGGTAAAAATAATCGTAAGGGTGGGAAAAATGGTAATAAACCCAAGGACAAAGATAATAATGGGAAACCGAATGATAATGTTGGAGAGGGAAATAAAGAGAAATGTAAGGTGAAGTTTCCTTGTAAACTGTGTACCGATGACCACCTTACGCATTTATTCCCCAAACTCGCAGAGGCTGCAAGGATTTTGAATCTACTGCCCACTGTAATGACAAATCCATTCCCACATAACCAACACTTAGCCTCGATCTCTTCGAACACCAGAAATGGGACCAGTGGGAGTCAAAACCCACCGTTGCGATATGGCGACTACGTATGTATCAACATGGTCGATGTGAAAATCGATATAGCCACTCGATCTTGAGATTATAGCTCTTCGCAAGCTAACTTTGGTCTAGAAGCTCCCCCTCCTCCTCCAGAGACAAACTTACAAATTGAGAAACCAGAGCCACCGTCTCGTATTCCGAAAGGAGTACTTAATCTCTCTACCCACAATCCTAATGATAGAGCCACCCAGAACTACTCTATTGTTGAGGACCTGGGCCAAAACCCTTGTGAGATGTCGGCTTTGGAGGTCCTCCAGACGTTTCCTTCATAGAGGAATGCCTTACTCTCTGCCTTAGGAGCTCTAGAACCCAGTGGCTCAAAATTTATCAAGTTTGATGTCACGGATGTGAAGCCTCACTTACCTTACCATGTGGATTTCCAAATCCACATGGAGTATTCCAAGTATACCATCAAACGTGTGGTTGTTGATGAAGGCACTGCCACCTACATGATGTCCCTAGTCTGTTGGAAGGATCTCGATTCTTTGACCCTTTCCAAGTCATCGAACATGTTGACTACATTTGACAGTCATTCCTTCCATCCTCATGGTATTCTCTCTACCTTTCCAGTCTAGTTAGGTGGGAAGACGGTAGAGGTGGACGTAGATGTAGTTGATGCGCCTCTTGATTATAACCTATTACTAGGTCACAATTGAACTTATGCTATGGTCGTTGTCGTATCGTCTGTCTTCCGTATGGTTTTTTTTCCTCATCAAGGGAAGATCATGATAGTCGATCAGTTGTCCTTTGCGTACTCTAGTCCTAATGCATTTTTCGGACCGTCGATCCCTGTGATTGACAATTCTTAGTCGGAAAATGAGAATATTAGTGTCAGAATTTATTCTTCCCTTATGGGTACTTTCGACTTCTTGACACCGAATCACCACGTTTATGCCATGTTTAGTAGGCCTACTTTGATAGGGAGGTCCATTCCTTTCCACACTTCCTATTTTAGTGATCCATGGACCCTACCTTCCCTGAATTTGTCTTGTGAAGGTTAGTCGCACACTAGCATGGCCATGCCACTATCAGCAGCAGAGATTGTGTATCAAGCTGTTCTTGACTCTTTCGTCAATCCCGATCATGTTACCTCACCGAAAGATGAGGAGGATCCTGTTCTTAGGCTTGTATGGGCCACCTCATTGTCTTGTTCAAATGATTTCCTAGATGAGACTTTTCCTTGAGACAAATCCATCCTCAAATCCATGAATGGTTCCAATAGACCTTGGGATGATATGCATCATCGATCTTATTTTCTCCCAAGTCTTGAAAGAATCGAGCAAGATGACTTTTGGTCTGCTTTGAGTGAGATAGTCGGTCATGTTGTAGTTCCACTTGATACGCACAACATTTATGATGAAGGAAATATGGTGAGTATTTCTCCTACCATCTCGATCGATATATCTCGTACCCCTGGCAAGATTGAAAATGTAAATATAGGTGCAGATTGTTCGCCAGAAGAAATTCGGATCTACACTAATCTCTTCAAAGAATTTCGATATGTATTTTCTTGGTCATATGAAGAGAAGCCAGGGATCGAGCCTCGTATTGTCAAACATGAGATTAGAACTTACCTGGATGCTAAACCTATTCGACAACGTCTTAGAGATGTGAATCCTAGGAAGGCCCCTGCTATTAAGGCAGAGGTGGAGAAGCTACTTAATGTTGGCTTCATCTACCTGGTTCCTTTGACCGAATGGGTATCCAACCCCGTTCCTATGAATAGAAAGAAAGGAACCATCCATGTATGTATGGACTTTCGCGACCTAAACAAGGCCTTTCCTAAAGATAGCTTCCCCACACCTTTCATTGATCAGATTCTCGATGAGTGTGTGGGAAGCGATATACTTTCTTTTATGGACGGATTTTTAGGGTATAACCAAATCCAAATCAAACCTAAGTACCAACACAAGACGACATTTATATGTCCTTGGGGTACTTTTGCATACTGGAAAATGCCTTTCGGCCTTAAAAACTCTGGAGCAATCTTCCAACGTGCCATGACTTTCTCTTTTCATGATCTTAAGCACATAGTCAAAGCCTACCTTGATGATCTCATTGCTCACTCCTGCAAGAGAGTGGATCATGTTATGCACCTTCGGCTTGTTTTTGAAATATGTCGTTGCTATAGGATCTGGTTGAACCCTCATAAATGCATATTTTGCGTTAAGTTTGGTCGTCTTTTGGGATTTTTAGTCTCCGAGACCGGGATCATGGTATATCCTCTTAAGGTTGAGGAAATACTTCAATTGCCTCCACCATGCATGATTAGACAACTTCAGGGTTTACAGGGGAAAGCTAACTCTCTACGTCGGTTTATAGTGAATTATGCCAATATCACTAAGGGTTTCATGCGCCTCTTGAAGAAAGACACCCCTTTTATCTGGGATGAGCGAGCCCATGAGTCTTTCGATGCTTTAAAGAAATCCTTAGTATCGGCCCCTCTATTGAAGTCTCTGATTACAGTAGAGATTACTTGCTTTATATTTCTCCGTATGAAGAGAGAACTGGTATGGTTCTAGTTCAGGAAGATGATGAGCTCCATGAGCACGTCATCTACTATCTTAGTCAAAATTTAGTTGGTCCTGAGCTTAATTACTCTCACATTGAAAAACTAGCTTTGGTTGTCGTTCACACAGTACAACGTTTACGTCACTATATATTGCTTTGCAAGACTACTATGGTTGTTGATGTCAATCTGTTTCAATACATCCTTACCAGACGTATAATAGGGGGGGAATATAATAAATGGATTGTCATTTTACAAGATTTTGATCTCGACTTCGCTTCGCCAAAGTCCAAGAAATCACTAGTCTTCGTAGAGTTAATAAATGATTTCCACTATTAGATGAGGATTTTATCCATGTTGATTCGTTTGCGGACGAACACATTTTCCTTGTCTCATCGTCTGACCCCTAGTATGGAGACATTGTTCTCTATCTTCAAACCTTGAAGTTCGCTCAACATCTTTCGCGAGATGACCGACAACATATTAGATACCAAGCTAAGAAGTATAACATTGTTGGTGAAACTTTGTATCACCAAGGGATAAATGATATCTTACATCATTGTTTAACTCACGAAGAAGACGAGTCATTCCTAAATGATTGCCACAAAGGGGCTTGTGGTGGTCACTTATCCGGGCTTGCGACAACCCAAAAAATCTTGCGAGCTGGTTATTTCTGGCCTACTATATTTAAATATTGTATTGAATTGGTTAAGAAGTGTCACCCCTGCCAGGTGTTCACTCGAAAAATGCACTTGCACCCATCCCCTCTTCACCCAGTTATTACCGTCGGTCCCTACACCAAGTGGGGGGTAGACTTCGTAGATTGCAACCCAACTTAGTTGGGGGGCATCAACATATTATCATGGCCATCGACTACTTTACTAAGTGGGTCAAAGCCATGCCTACCATGAAATCCAATGGGAAGACTGTTGCCTTCTTCATATTTAATCAAATTATCACCCAGTTCGGTATCCCGAGTGAGATTGTCACTGATCATGACAGTCACTTTCAGAACGAAATCATGGTAGAACTAGCATCTAAGATGGGGTTTAGACATGGTCATTCCTCCCCTTATTACCCCCAGGAAAATGAGCAAGTAGAGGCTGTCAAAAAGTATCTCAAGACCATCTTGAAAAAAACTGTCAGTCAGAGTAAGTCTGATTGGCACATCATGCTATATCCTGCACTTTGGCCATACCGAACCATGGTTAAGACTACCACCAATGTTTCCCTTTTCCAGTTAGTGCATGGTGTGGAGTCGATTCTTCCTATTGAATGCGAAATCCCTTCTTTTAAGTTGGCAGTCGCGCTCCTACCTGACACTTCAGATCTAGAGAGACGCCTTGTGCACCTAGAGAGTCTTGACAAGCAGCGTTGGGACACCTTTACGACCATGAAGGTGAAAAAAACATTTCAAGGTCCAGTATGACAAGTTTGTCTATCCTCGATTGTATGCTGAGGGTGATTTGGTCCTTTTATATGACCAAGCCAAAGAACCGCTGGGGGCAGGAAAGTTTAAACCCATGTGGCACGGTCCATATATCGTGCGACGTGTTCTAGAAAAAGGAGGCTATGCGTTAGAAGATTATGATGGGAATGTGTTGGCCAAGCCCATAAATGGGCTCTACTTGAAAAGATATTACGCTTGAGCCTAGGATTGGGCAGAACTCTTTGTATACTAATGTAATTTAGTGTATATACATATATTTTCCCCTTCTTTTTGTCTTTGGCTTGCTTATCAAGTTTTCCCTTTATTGACAGATGTCAATGGAGTTTTTGGTCTACCTAGGATTTGCAGACGGAGCCAGTTGTCATACATGGAACTTGGCTTCCGCCACTTGGGTGGTTTACTCACCCGAGGGCCTACTGGTGTCTTCAGGTGGCGTATGCCTAGGGACATCCACGAACAATGTGGCCAAATATAGCGTCATCATAGAACTTTTGCGCGATGCTATCTCACATGGTATTTTCTCTTTAGAAGTTTGCCTAGATTCCCAGTTAGTAATATGTCAGTTGAACGGACGTTACCATGTACGTGATCCTACTTTACTCCGACAATTCCTACGGGTACGTCTTTTAGAATGACAATTTGATTTTATCACATATTATCACATTCCTAGGAGTGCTAATCATGTATCTGATGCCTATTCTAATTACATTTTAGATTGGCATTTGTCACATTAATAAAGAAAAGAAAACAATTAAATCAATGTACACATTGTAAAATATAAGTAAAGCTGAAGATCCCTTTTTATATATTTCAAAAAATATGGTGTTTATATTACAAAATTGGGGCTAAAACCCTCAATACACATATACAGCCGATATATAGATCCCACAACATCTATGTCTTAGGCACCGGATGTGTGTTATGATAGAAAACCATGGCATTTGCGAGACGTCAAAAAAGTCGTACCCATGCTCTAGGTACACCCACCACCTATCACTGCATGGATTTAGGTATATCCTCTACCTGAACCATTGGAATCCTCTGCGTCAAACGAGACAGGTTTCCCTACACATTTTTTAGGACTCTATCGGCTTCTCCTCCCGCCCCCTCATAACCCCAGTGCCTCTATCGATGTCGAGGTAAACCCTCCAGCCGTCACAGACCCACATATGTGTCACACAAGTGTCTAGTTAATAGTTAAACACCACGCAAAAATATTTTTGTCTCATAATACAAAAATACAAAAAATGAAATATTTAATTTTTGTTTTTACCTATGTCACCATAGGTGGCCCCTGGTGGAAGTGGCATATCTGGATCTTCTGTGAAGTCAACCACATAGGGATAGTCATCCATAGATATGACTTGTGTCCGCCACCATAAGAAAAAGTCCTCATTATAGTGTATTGGCACCCTACCTCCCCCCTGTCGTCTCATGACCTCGGTCCACTGTGCCATGGCTGGATCGCGTGGTCCTCTAGGAAGGATATCCACTCTAGGTCCCAGACCTAGAACTTGCTTGAAAAAGAAACTGCAAAGAATGGAGGCAAACCAGAAGTTTCTCTTACCCCCTTGTTTGCACTTTGTCAATTGACCTTTCATATTGGTCAGTAGTGAGGTACACCAGGCATAGACAGTGGGTCTCACACACTGCACTACGTAAAACATGAGCGGCCTCGATGCCTAGTGCAACGAAACCAAACCTGTGATCCTAGTCAATACAAGAACGATGATCTTTAGGCTGAGGTTATTTATCGCCCAGATAGGTATTTGACTTCCCACCTTGGGAGTCCCTGCTATACAGTGGGCATCGACATACTCCTCAATCTTCATCCCACTCCTTGCTTCGTGTGACTTAAGGTTTACAACCTCTCCTCGGCATGATAGAAAAGTCAAGAAGTATATGTCCTCTACTTTGATCCTCAATGGCTTTCCATCGAGGATAAATATTTCGCTATCAGGGTCCCAGTAGCCCACCAACATCTCCAACAACCTCACTTGGGCCTTCATTCATTTGAGATCCCAAAACTTCTACAAGCCATATCTTTTTAGAGCCGCTTGAGCCACCAAATCTCGGTCCACAACTGCATCAACCTCCTCATGTTCTCGCTCTCTCCATTCAAGAACCATCCTGCAAAGGAAAAACCAAATTTTGAGTTAGAACCCTCCTTTTTGGTCATTTGGGTGCCTGTATGCAACTTCCTTTGCATACAGTCGTGTGTAGGGCTTAATGTTAGAAAAATAGGATCGCAGAGCAATAAAATAAAACAAATGCAGAAATAAAACATAGAAGATACACAATACAATAGAGACAAAGATATACGTGGTTCACCCAGTGTGGGCTACGTCCACTAGAGAAATTTCCAAGTCCTTNAACAAAGGGTTGCCTTCTAGGGAAAAAAACCCTAACATAATTTCTACCGTTAGATCTGCGACCTTATAATGAACGGTCCAGATTTACAATGAAATTACAATATACATTTACAAGGCAATTTTTCCTTTGGGGGCTTCACCCCCAGACCCCCATTGGGGGATGCTTCCCCCAAACCCCCGCTAGGGGCCCTCTTTCCCTCGGACCCCCCAGCTAGGGGGATATCCCCCCCAGACCTCGCAGAGGGGGTAACCCCCCTCTGCACTCCCCCGTGTGGAAGAGTGTACATACTTTTCGGGTGTAAATACTTCATGGGGTATAAAAACAGATGAAAAAAAAAGAACTCTGAATCAGGAAGATAATCAGACTGCACAACCAACACTTAATATACGCCCCCTATGGTTCACACAGTAGAGTATACCTCATCGTATACGCGACCTAAACAAAGCCAGCCTGCGTACACTGAAATCCATATTTTACGCCCTCAATAACTAAAAAACTAGAACCTAATTCAAAAATGTAATCCACTGAATTTGAAGAGGATGAGAAGTAGATTTACCTGATCCAGACAGTTCGTGATTTCGTTGCTTGACGCTTCCGCAATCGTCATTTGAATCTTGTCGGTATTTTGGTCCAAATTGCACTATTTGGGTAAAAATCAAAATGGTATAGTAATATTTGATTTTGTTACTATTTATAAGTTATTTTTACCCACTTTATATAGTTTCATGCCATTTTTTCACCTAATGGACTAATACAAGAGTGGTTTTGAGCTGACTTTTGTAGTTTTGACTCAGATTTCTTGCGAATTTCAACATTATGATTGGTTGTTCGTCACCTCGGGCGGGTATTTTCATAACCTAACATATAAGATAGGTACCCACTCCATCGTGAATTTTTGCATTGTCATCTAAACATTTCTTTTTATGCCTTAGGTACGAACCCATTTGTTGCGAAACAGAACCTTCCGTTTGCTATAAGTAGTGTCGCTAATATATGGTAGAGACTTACTAAACATGGATGCCCTAGTTAGATCCTCTTTGTCATTTGGTGCCCATGTCGAGTTTTTCCTTAGGAATGGGAGTCCATTATAGCTTGATACATGACTTTATGATGAGCCTCATTTCTTACTCATACACATGCGACCTTATTCCCTACGAACTCCCAAAACGAGTGTTAATTAAGATCTTTTCTGACTCGTCTAAAAACTGAAAAGATCGCTGAGTGATTTGTCCCTTTCACACTCATTAAATTGGATTTGAAAGGTCATGAATCTTAGTTAAGCTCTTTTCCGACTCGTTACCAAAAATAGAAAAGATCGCCGAGTGAACTTGTCTTTTTCACACTCGCAAATTGGATTTGAAAAGATGTCTATTTGGCACAAGTTTATCCATTTTTCACACCAAGTAGACTTAAACACATAAAAAGGGACATTTTTTGGTGTTAAGTTGTGATTTCATCTCATTCCCTCGCTTGCAGTATTGAGCCTTTAGCTGGTTCTCGCTTTGCATTATAAATCATTACCTAAGTAGTTTTTGCATCCTCAACCAAGCAGAGCCTTGTTTATATCCTTCGCAATTTGACACCCTATACCCTGGAGGGAACATCACCCCGAGTGTCCATCTCCCGCATGCATTTCCTTGCATTGAGCATAGGTACGTTCCATTGTAGGAACTAGTTTTTCTTACTTGTGACACTCATTTCCTCCTCTATGTCATAGCATTCATTTTTTATGAAAAAACAAAAAACGATGGGCGGGAAGGGAGTACTATATTATAATTGGCAGCAGTAGTGTTGCCTTTGAACATAGCACAAAGTTATTGAGTCCTTGTGTTATCATAATTTTAGGTTTATCATGACCTTAGGAATCTGATCTTGTTACAGAGTTTTTCTCTACCGATTGGTTACTCTTCCAGTCCCTATAGAGAACATTATTGATGCCTCTTGCTTCTAATAGTTACATCATTGAGTCTATGTTTCCGGAGTCCACCACATGTCTCATGCTCTTCTTCAAAGGAAGCATATCAACTTGTGTCGACCATTCCTCAAAACTCATGACATTGCATGTCGTCCATACCCTCAATTTGTCTCAGAATCACATTATACTATGGTCATATCATGCACCCTGGCCCTACTTTCATCATTGATAGGTTTCCTTGAACCCAACAGTCGACATTTCATCATTGGTCATTGAATGGGTGGTTTCCCTTATGTTCGATGACAAGACATTTATTCAAACTTTGGGATTTGTGCAGTGTCTTGGATACCGTTAGCCTTATTGGTGGTTTCCTTGCCTTTGTTAGGAGTTTTCATCATTGGATTCTATTCAGAGGGTCTTTTTCGTGTACCTCTTGCATCTGGCACACGCGAAAGACGCACAGGGTCGTTGGTTCGTGAACATATTCTTTGTCTGATATCCACCAAATTATGAAGCTCCTGCTTTGTTCCTCATGCTGACTGATGAGAGATTCCTTAATGCTCTCCTTTTAGCAGGTCTCTTTCCATCGACTTCAACTCATTTATTCTGGATCTGAGACCTAGAGTTTTATGAGTACCTTGAGACTTGCAGTCATTAGTGGTAGACTCTCTCGCCATTGACAGATGGGAATAGATCAATGTCTCCTGATCAATGGATTCCTCAAGTGTTCAACACCGACTCCTTTATTCACACTTGTAGGAATGTGCTCGGTGTATTGATACCTGCTTTCATTATTGGTAGGCTGTCTCACATTTTTTAACGATATACCTCAATGAATGGTAATCAAATGAGGTCTCATTGTGTTCGACCTCAACTCCTTTATTCACATGATGTAGACTTGCACCTTTTGCGGATGTGTAGAAGACTTGAAGACATGTGGTTGCATCTTTCCTGAGCTGTTTCTTCCCTTTCATTGGACCATCACCTATTTGACTCCAGTAATCATGGGACATCGGATTATACTCCATTGTATACATATATATTCAGATTGGTTTTGAGACTGGTTCTACTGGGCCTTATTCATGATTATGAAATATTTTGGCATATAACCACATTTGTATTTTCCTATTCATGGTCACATACACTTATTTGGTATATTTTCCACATGGATCTGCATTGTATTGTATTGGAATCCATGTATGTAAAGTAAAAGAAAATGTAATGAGCAACTAGTATTTCCATCTGGGTTTACACCACTCCACTTCTAGGTTATTTATAATGTATTTCGAACATTGTAGATACTCCTCTGATCTCACACATTAGGGGGCATCTGTTATAGAAATATTTGCCTCAACATTGCTATCTTGCACAGAGGGCATTTTTCTATTTCCCTATGCAGACTTGTCATCCCTTTTTGATGAATCCATAGCAACATGCGTATACGCAGGCTGCTCCACTACAACCTGTGTACATCGGGATTTGTGCCAGAAAATACAAAAATGAAGTCGGGTTTCCATGTCACGATAGGAGATATCTGATCCTTCACCTTCCATATACTGGAAATGTTTCGACTTGGCTCTTCAGTTGCATTTTGAAGGCTATAAGAGCACAATTACGAGCTTTGGAAAAGAGGAGAAAGAATTCAACTTTGAGAGAAAAGTTACTCTGGAGAAATTACTTCATATTGAGTCTGCATCCCTTTGTCCCTCAAGTCTGAACACAGTGTTCATCCCCCAAGATCTTTCCCTATTGTTGAGATAACCTCATTGTCTCTTTTCTATGAGCTTGCCTTTGGTGGAGGATTGAACTGGTGGAGGCCCAGTTGTAAGGAACTTGGTTTCTTGTGTTGAACACACCGTGCTACTGAGAGGGGGGGGTGAATCAATAGCATAGACAATTAATCCTTTTTAACTTTATCAACCTCATATCACCAATATGCAGATATCCATTCATTGACAATCATGTACTCTATATTCAGTTAGATTCAGATATTAAGATATACTGACAGAGAAGTTGTGTGGATTAAAGGATGTTGATTATGATCTTTAAGTATTTCTCCTCTTTTAACTTTTCTTGTTAATTACTGAAGGGTAGTCAAC
>JASDQU010224631.1:4118-14129 GCA_032191745.1 Picea mariana | reverse complement strand
GCAAGTTGGCGAGGATGCATCTTTTAGCATCGAAACCCATGTTAAGTAATTTAAATTCTTTACGTTGTTGAAATTTTAGTAATATCATAATTTAATAATTTACTAAATATCATTTATTTGTTTGTTGCAGGTTTGGGAGGCACCCCATACACTTGGCGAGGCACTCTGCCTGTCCATAAAAGGTATTCGAGTTCCATCTTCTTCCACCAGTCCTTGCGATAATTTGTTGACAATTTTATGTAGTCCATCTATAGTTATGTTTACTTATATAGGGCATTTTTTTTTAGAAATAAAAAGTTTGTGGAACTCTTGGGTCTTATGGTGCCTCAACTGTAATTTTTGGATAAAGATCTATTGATTGTAATAGTTACTTTTGCAAGATAGTATGAAGTCTATTGTATCAACAATCTTTCTGGTCAATAGATGTAAATAACGAATGTACTTGGAATTTTATTCTTTCCACCTATTCTCACCATGACAGTAGCATGATAACAATACAGTCTGGCTTTTTTTATTTTCTACAGTAATTAATTATGTACAGAATTCAAACAGTAATCAAAATATAGATCTTTAATGGCTAATAGGCATATACATAGTTTGTTATTTATTTCTATATGCATACCGATATATATAGTCAAATATATATACAAAATTCACATTTCAGATAGACATTATTACCAATTTTATTACACTGTGGCAAGCCATAACATATAACATGGCTATACAATCTCTTTAAAATAGATTTCACGTATGTGTATACTAGCCAAACCCATTCCTATAGATAACAACCATAGATATAACATAAATAATGAAATTCATAGCTGATATACATATCTGAACAATTTGATCCTAGAAAACAAAGGAACAACCATGTTCCACCCAACCGTAGAACATAACAACCATAGTTACTTGTCCTGATCACCCCCTGGGCTAACCATGAGTCCATAAGGATGAACTAAATTATCCTCCTCAGTTATAGTCACCATCAGCAGATCATAATATGCCTTGCTTCACACTACAAGTGCTCATAACAACAACAAATTCTCAATTCTCCCCAACATACTAAGTAGCCTCTTGCCTCACACATATGTTGTATATAATCTTGTGCCTAGGTCTTTCATTCCTTTCCCTCCTTCGGGAAATTCACATCTTTACAAATCCATGATTTTTAGGGGCTTCTAGTGGTCAAATTCAACTTCTTCCACTTGTAAAATCAGCGTTGAGGTAACTCAAACATGTTTCCCACTCATGGACTCATGGTCAACTATTTTTAACCTGGCTATTCCATTTGTCTTCCAACATTAATTTTATAAAAATGTTGTCTCATACATGTTTCCAATAAAAGAGGTCAGTTGGGCAAGTCAAATATTTTCCCAACAGTCATCAAATAATTCATTCCATAATCAAAATTTCCAAATTCGGATTTTCCATAAATGGAAAATAATTTCCAAATCTAAATTTTCCAAAAACAGAAATTTATTTCAAAATTCAACATAGAATTAATTTTCTAAATTTTGAAGATGTTACATGCACGCTTCCTAGTTCCCCATAACACCTCAATATTCAAGTATCTATGGTTAAAATAGATACCAACTTCTTCATTTTGAAAGAKAAAGAAATGGATCCAAATCCAAGAGAAAACACATAGAACATTGAATTGTTGTCATCTCCATCTCTAACCTTATGCAATTTATTGTAGCTAACTAATTGGTTCATATTTTCACTATAATATTTTATACCAAGCTAATAAGTACCCTTTATATAGTGAAATRTCCTCTTTCCATCCTTGAAGGATCCTGCATGAATCTACAGAACACACTRACAACAAACGAAATATCAAGTCAAYTATGGGTTAGATAAATAAGACYACAAAAAAGMTTCCTATAGAGAGTAGCCTTGATTTTAAGGTAATCACACTCTTTTTCTAGGTTTACTCCCAATTGGAAATGTGTTCCACATGGTTTATAATCTTCTTTTTGAACCTCTATAATTATTTCAATGCATATTTAGGTTAAAAATTGAGATACTATCATCCATTTATGATACCTAGATGCTTAGAAGGAAATGCAACAGACCAAGGTTGGTCATTTCAATAGTACTATCTAGATATTTATTCAAACACAAAATTAAAGAAACATTGCGTTTTGTAATGGCTAATTCACCAACATATAGTGGAACAATTAAAGTTTCACCACTTACATGTAAAACATAGATARTGTGATCTGATTCATAGAATTTGAATCAAAGATTGAGGAACAAGAACTAGTCAATCTTCTCATATCATGCCCGAGGAGATTTTTTCAAACCATATAAGGATTTATTCAGTCAATATATAGGACTACCATCCTTCTCAAATATTGGGGGTTTCTCAATATACATTTCCTTAAAGAAATCGCCATGTAAATAGACACTCTTGACATCCATATGGTGTTTCTCCCATCCAAAATAAGTGAAATAGATAGTGGAAGAGAGTTCATATTTGTAAAAGGGGAAATGTTTTTAGTGTAGTCTATACCTTCTTATTGAGAGAAACACTTTTCTATCAAGAAATCCTTATACCTTTCAATAACACCTTCATGTGTGAATTTTTTCTTATAGAGCAATCGATATTTCACCACATTCATTCCATGTAATCGTGGGACTAAGTCCCAAGCTTTATTCTTGATTAACGAATGATACTCAACAACCCTAAAATTCTCTCATTTATTTCAACCTTAGTACATGCCTCCAACACACATACCATTACATCAACACTCCCACATTGTTTATGGCTTCTATTTTTCCGTGAGTCATMTATATCTCTTGSATAAGCACCAATACATTTAGATTTATTAGCTACAMATCTAGGAGGGAAAATGTCCATTATAGAGGGATTTCCTACATCACCAATTTTATTACTTGACTGGATAAGTGATCCAAAACTGGTGGACTTTGCTATGGAAGATCCATTGTGAGTTTTCTCTGGCACTTGAATTGACTATCGAGTTGAAAAACCTATAATRTAACAATAAATTCATCTAGAAACTTTAAAATTTTCTAATTGATCACTGCTTAACAACCAAAAGAGGAATTCATCATAGTAATGCCTAAGGTCTACTCATTAAATTCAATATCTCTCCTGCAAATAATTCCATATTTGACTAGATCAACAACCTCTAGGATTTCAACTCCTTGGAGTGGTCCATCATAATACAAGCATGACTCTTTGGACCTAGCTTTGATCTCTTATCATACTAACTATGAGATAATGATATGCATTGAAACATTCTAGCATGTATAAATAAGGGATTTATTCCACTTCATTTCCCAACAAGAGTCATATCACATATAACTTTGGTTGCTATCATGTTCAAAAGGTACTTTGAGTAACCCAAAAGACAATTAACATCCCTTTGGCCTTAAGCAAACATTGTGTTGTTTCAACCAAGTTTTAATTATTTCTTTGAGTAGAATAATTATATTGTGGCGTAAGGTAGAAATATATACCAAGATATATGATTGTATTACAATTATCTCTCCAAGGCCTTTCCCACATATTCTCTTCCATTTTAAGCTCTTAAAAATTTCACAGGTCTGCTACATTATTTTTCAACCAACATCTTAAATACCTTTAATTTATCAAATACATGATCCTTATTCTTCAAAGATATTTATACGGAAGTATACATGAAAAATCCATCAATAAAAGTTAAAATATACCTTGCACAACCTAGTGAGCATTTTCATGGTACATAGGTCACTATGGATAAATTTCAACCAAGTTTTTTCTCTTAGTGACTTCCTTAATTCAAATGAAACTTGATGAATCTTTCTAAATTCACACCCTTCCCATACACCATTATGGGTAACAATCTAGATAGTTCATTAACCATATTAAATTTCACCATCAATTTCATATTTTAGAAATTCAAATGTTTGAGTATCTCATTCCAAATTTTAGATTGATCATCGATCTTGGTTATGACTATAGAAAACCCTAGATCATTCTTAGGAAAATCCCACAACTCATATAGTATATCCTTAGGGTCGATAATACCCTAAGAAACAACAACAAATTTGTTGTTCATGCATTTCACAACAAACCTGTCAAGTGGAAATTCAATTTTGTTTTTAGTCCAGGTTAGTCATGGTGTTGACAACAAATTAGCATTCAATATTGGTACATGAAATACATTAATGATAACACCATTTTTTACATTAAATTTTATCAAACCATCAACAGTAAGTGAATAATAAGTTGTGACAAATATTTCTCCATTTTGTATCTTTAGTTAATGAAGAAAAGAGATAATCATCTTTAGCCATGTGATGGGTACAACCATAGTCAACTATCCACTCACTATTAGAAGAGTGATCATGCAAGGCATAAGAAGTGCTAACAAAGAATATATATGTATCTCCCTTACCTTCTAAAAATTGATGTTGTAAGTTTTTGGGTTGACCATTGGGTGTGGATTATTGATGTTATCCTCTTGATATTTAGTCTCGTTCTAATAAGCGTTCTCCAAATGTTCTAATTTCCCAGTAAATTGGTGGGTATCATTCTTCATAAATTTCTTATATGATGTATGATCATATTTTTTTTTCTTAATAACCTAGCTGATGTAATATTTTTCTTTCTCTTGATCTCATTCTTGAACTTTTTCTCTATAGTTTTGTCAACATTTTCGTGAATAAAATGGGTTTGTTCCTTAGCTTCAATTTTTCCTTCATAAAATAGTTTTTCTTGTTTCCTAATTACAAAACCATAATCTTTACCATATGTTTTTCTAGAAGCCCAACTAGTAGGAGTGTCAAGCATAATACATCATAGGGTTTCTTCAAAACCCTTAAGATCAATTCTATAATATAAGAATCTTTTATTGGGAAACATTTTCTACACTCACCCAAATTCGCTTGTATCTCCTTCACATGAGCCAAATAATATTCAATTTTTTCAAAGGACAGAGGATCAAGAGAGATCAAATATTTCTCAATCTCCAAAACTTAACTTTCATCAGTCTCGTCAAATGGAGTCTTTAGCTTCCTCTAGACTTGATTTGGATCGTCATTCCTACTCATATTAAAGTGAATCTCCCAAAAAATGTAGGCCATTAAAATCACGTAGCATGTTCCTTCTTCCTAATGATGATAAAATCCCATTGATCATCCTTTGAATCTATAATTGTAGTCTATGTGAACTACTAAATCACTTTACGCATAAATAGTGTTTACATGTCCTATGCCCACCTACCATAATTGTGTCCATTTGTAGATATCAACCTTGATTCAATCTTTAAACTTTATTCAATATACTAAACATATATAAATAAATAGGAGCATGTGTAAGCAATAGCCTCCAAAGGACTTGTAAACAACTATCTAGGTATTAAACCACCATATTTTATACGATGTTATAGAATTAGGGAAATTATAGATAGGAACAATTATACATTCCAAGAAAAAGTGGTGTTCAAAGAAACCATCATAGCACTAAAGAAAAACTGAACCTAGCTCAACATACATATAAACCGAAAGCACTTCAATAAAACTTTGTACACTTCATTGATAGATCAGTCCATATATATATATATATATATATATATATATATATATATATAGCCACAAAGTATAGACAATTTCCTTAAATTAAGAAAGATAAAGTCAACTTTGATTCCTATGGTGTGCACTAGACTCATTATTTTTCTTCCTTGACCTACAAACTAGTTGACTACCTTAGTCAATTCAACTAACCAATTCACTTCCCTGTCAACTCTCAACTGAGTACTTCTAGAATATCTAAAGGTGTGTTGACCCTATTTTTATAAAAAGTCATTCCAAGAAAAATAGGTTATTTAGTAAATTATCTATCCCACTCCATTTTCTAGGGAACATTTCTAGATAGGAAATTAGGGAAGCTCAATCTGAAAAAGAGATACAAATATATTACAATATCCCATGTGCATTGATGTTTGCAATAACAAGGGGATAAATCATAAGGATAAATAGGACCAATAATACAAAACACAAATTTATGATTATCATTATTTATCAATAATAGCATTGAAGATCAAATATTAGGTGTTTAGGCCAAATATGACATCTATCATTGAGTTAATATTTAAATGCACTCAAGAAATTACTAAGATAAGATTCAAATGCACTCAAAGGAAGGAATCCTCTCCTTGAATCATGATGACTTCAATGAGAAATTCAATATGGGTTGCTTCAAGGATATAGTTAAAAACATATTTTTTAGTGACATGGAGATAAGGATATACCAAGGGAATCTTTTCTTGATGAAGTAATGTAAAACAATTTGATCAAGCAGTGAAGAATGCACAAAAGAACAATAAAAAGAATCAAACAAAATCATAGAAGTCATAATTCCAAGGGATAAACCAAATCTTAACCACATCAACACATCTATTAGAATCCACAATCAATTATATTGTATTCTTAATCAAAATCTATTTTGAGAAAATGAGAGTATTGGACAGATTATCTAACCCACTCCAATGTCTCCTACATAGTAATAATCATACTTAGGATGAATCTCCATTAAACAAATCCTAATTCTTCATTCCTAGCAACCCGATATTCCACCTGAATAATGTAAAGAGAAATATCCTTCACAATGATCTTATAAGTGTGATTTAAAAGAGTGATATGATGAAAATTACCATTAATAGTGTCTTTTGTGATTTTTTTTAAAGTCATTTTTACTAGACCTTGATTGATTACCTAAAATAGTGTTCCCTAACTAAAATATTATTAACCTCTTTTAAATAGATCATCAATAACTATCTTCCATATAGCCTTGTAGAATTGGTAGGGGAGTCCATTCAAGGCTATTCATTTTCCATTTTCATTTTATTCAAAGTAAAGGAAATATCCCCCATGACGATTTATCTATTCAAGTCGTCATCATCCCTTTTCATAGAAGAAACATTAGTAGGGACCACATAATGGGATTTCATATATATATATGAGACAACTGGTACAATTAGAATTAAAGGGTCTAACCGACAATACTAATATAATAACAGAAATATAAAAACTCAATATCTAGATATGTACATAGGGATTTATTCTTAACATAAGTAATTTAACAAGGATTAACATCCCCCCCCCATTCAAAAAAGTGTTTCCCTAAATTATTGATTAGTTGTAGGTGTTTCTGCATCAATGAAAACTCATCTTACCATGTCTCTTCTTCAATTGGTAGGTTCTTCCACCTAATGAGGTACTCTGTAACTACTTCCTCAAGTGTTCTTTAATTAGTAGGTTATTTCTCTTTATGAGGTACTCTTTAGTTGCGTGATTTTGTATCTTYTTAACCCTTGTTTTAATAATTTATTATAGTTTCAATATTTTTTTCCCATCATCATTGATCTCTAGTAAAATAGTTTGAGCTAGGATATTTTTTTCCATTGGATTCTTTAAGYAGGATGTACATGTGAAGATGGAGGTAACTCCTATTTGTTGGAAATATTGTTCTCGTTTATTTAAAATAAAGGGGGGTCCTACATATGTCTATGATAAATATTACAATCCTACATATGTCCAAGATAACGATTGCAATATGGAGATTATTGAAAGTATGACTTTTGGATTTTTGATGATCAGTTTGGATACCCTGTATTTGAGGGAATTTTCACCCTACATACCTATCTCAAATGGGATCACAAGTTGTATGGCTGGAAATCGTATTCCAAGACCTTTTTAAGGGTATATGGAATTCCCACTAACTCCCTAGGAATGAGGAAATATGAATTTGTTTGTCCAATAACCCAGCCATAAAATTGAGATCAGCTCAATGAGTCTTTACAGGTCAACCACAAAAGTGAAGACATAATTACTATAAATAAAGGATATATGTTCACATTTGTAGAGAAACCAAGAAAGAGATCAAGTCTAATGTGCACAAAAATTATCTAAGGTGTGCTAAAGGTGTTGGAGTGTAGTTTTGGTATCTAAAGGTGTGAAAGAGAAGTATAAGGGGGTTTTCTTGGGATATTTTTTGTTCTCAAGGTGAAATATGAAGGATTGAAGGTCTGTGATGTTGGCATGTGCAATTTTTTGAGGTTGTGATGTTGTTGTGTGCACTATTTTGAGGTTTTGATGTTGTCATGAGGGATCATATTCTGGCAATGATTCTATCAAGCTCACTAAGGCATGAAAGCTACAAGTGACTAGGGTTTGAAGGATTGTCTGTGGAATGAATCATGCAGGTGAAGTAAGAAGTACTTTGTGTATGAATATCTTGGATTGGTGTCTACACATATATTGTTGATTTGGTTCTCAATTGAGGAGATTGGTGTCTGTTGTTGGGAAAAACACCCTACGGACTAGCAAGTTAGGGTAAGACATTGCATGCAGATTTGACTGAATAGAAACTACTTTTTTACCTACATCCCAAGATTTAAACCCCTCTTTCTCAGTAAATGCATGGAAAAGGACCACCTACCTTATTATCGGCGTTTGATGCAGATCCNTTGAGTAGATTGGTGTCTGCTGTTGGGAAAAACACCCTACGGACTAGCAAGTTAGGGTAAGACATTGCATGCAGATTTGACTGAATAGAAACTACTTTTTTACCTACATCCCAAGATTTAAACCCCTCTTTCTCAGTAAATGCATGGAAAAGGACCACCTACCTTATCATCGGCGTTTGATGCATATCCTCTGTTGTGCTCAATTACTTGTTTGCGCTGCTCCTTCCAAAGATGACCGACACTCAAGACAAACAACAACTATGCATGCATGCTACTTAAAAGCTGAGACAGGCCACTGCTCCTTGAACCTGATCCTGGGCTCCTCTTCTTCAGTCCTTCAACTACTTTGCGTTAAATCTCCTTTGGCATGAGGAAATGCTAAAGGGTTGGGACAATGGATTACGTAAATGGGCAGAGTTTCTTTGCTATATTTTTTCCTTTTCCAAATGGTATCCCTACCCCTTCTTTTATAGGCTAGAAGGAGCTAGGGTTTTGGACGAACCCTCGGCCATGCATGGTCGGGAGTTTCAGTTAACTCACCCATAGCTTTTTGTCCCATCGGCAACTTTCCTTTTTTCATTATTTTGAAGGTCCACGCGGGCTGTAGTGGGCCTGCTAGTGTGGACACTATAGATCCATGCGGGCGGTAGTGGGCCAGCTAGCGTGGACTTTTAAAAATGGAGTTTTTAGAAGAGTTGTTCAATAGGTTTTTTGCAAAGAAGGGATATGAGTTGGCCTGATGCCAGGTAAGCATGTGTGGTGCAATTTAGGGTTATAACATATGCCTCTTAATGTGTGAGGTCAGAAGAGCATTTGATGGCCGAAATACATTACCAATCTTTACTGATGTGCTGAACGATTGAGCCCAAGGATCAGGAACCAGGAGATGTTGTCTGCAAAATAACAAATGTCTCACTGAGGCGGGCATACCCATGTTTGGGATAAAATAGAACCATGGCTACCAATCAAATACACTATAGATCCATGTCAAATAACTATAAAGAGTAGCCGTGAATAATACACAGTGGAGCTACATCTCGAAATTACAAAGATATACATATACCTGAGAGTACTCTTATAAAGAATGGAAATTCGATAGAGTATACCTTTGTTCGTACAATTGACCATCCGGACCGAAAAAGGGGTAAACTACCGCCAGACAGACATGACTTCAAATTTCAGTTTAACGAGCGTGAAAGGCCACAAGATCGCTCGGCAATCTTTTCATGTTTAGAGGGTCTGAAAAGGGCTTAAAAGGAGACCCGTTTAAGGAACGTTCTTCTGGACCAATTTAACGAGTGTGAAGAAACAAGGTCACTCGACGATCTTTTCATCTTTAAGGAGTCTGAAAAAGGGCTTAAAGAAGACTCCATAATGGTTACTTTTCTCAGTTAATCCGGACGAGATTGAAAAGTATAAATGCAGTCTCACTGGATGTTTCTTTTGGATCTCAAAGCGAGCTTGAAAAACAAGAAAGGTATCCCATGATTGACACTTTGTGGGTCAATGTCAGGTATCTCTTCGTAAGACCAGG
>JASDQU010224630.1:6961-17547 GCA_032191745.1 Picea mariana | reverse complement strand
CATCTCTCAAAACTGCTCCTAGTCTGGTTTCTTGGACCACCAAACTATCGAGAAGTTGTTGCTCAGTTTTGTACCTGTTGTCAGCCACCTGTACTTTTTGTACTAGCCTCCTAGGCACTCGTGGCAGCCTCTCCTAGCAGGGTTAAACCCTCCCACAGGCTTGTGGCATTCTCTCTCAATAGGTTGAGCCCTTAACCCTGTTGTCGATGCCCCTATCCATCCTCCTACACTTGGCTGAGCCCTGTGGCGGCCTATCTAGGGCCTGTGGGTGCCCTATGTCACTAGGTTGAGCCACCCTAAGACCTGCTGCAACCTTCTCTCATGCAGGCCGAGTCCTCCAAGATAGTCGTTGCCTCTCTCCTACTGCCCTACTCGACCCATAGGGTGATAATGATAATCTATCTCACACCTAATGTCTTTTTATACAATTGTTAAGGGTGAGTGAAAGCCCATAACTTCTGTCAACATTAAATTAGAATAATTTAATTGGTTGTGGGTGTGAGGCCCCAACACAACCCCATGAAGCCCCACACAAGCCCATAAGGCCCCAATTCATTATACAAGGGGGTATTCACCAAACGAAAAGTGCAATGTGGTGCCAACGACGATTCCCACATCCTAGACACCAAGGCCTCTTGTGGGATTACCTCCCGAAGCTACAAAATATCAATAAGGAATAGTAGCATCATTAGCCAACTCCACACTCAAGCTTTCCTCTTGCTCCTGAAGCATGCTGAAGAGTGTCTTGTCATAAGTCATATGTCTTGAAGCCCCATTGTTCACATACCATCCAACACTTGACATAATGTTAGAAGATTAACAAGAGACCTTGGAGAAGGCAGTCTAAAGCTGGGATGATTCCCCATCCATTCCTACTACAGTACCTGCGCAACCTATTTGGCCTTCCCCTTCTTCTTGAAACACTGTCCGACATAATGTCCCATCTGGTGACACCTAAAATATTTCACCCTACTTAAGTCTTTCTCTCTTGTACTTGAATCTTCCTTTTTATGTTTCTTGCTTACTTTCTTCATCTTCCCAACAACAACTGCTTCTTTTACTCCCTTTTGCTACACCGAATAGGTCTTCAACCCGATCTCTTCTTGCATTAGGTTATCCTAAAGCTTCGTAAAATTTTGACAAGTTCTCACGAGCAAGTCCATTCAAGGCAATGGACATCAACTTCTTATCTAACACATCCCTATGGCAGCCAATTGATCCTTCAATTTTGTGACCTTGGTAAGGTATCTCACCATCATGTTTGTCTTACTCATGTGGATTGCAAAAAGCCTTTTCCTTCAGAGAATTTGTCAAGAAACACAACTACTTTGAAATAAACCAACCAAAGTATCAAATATATCCTTACTGGCTTTTTTCTTTGCAATGTGATGGTTGAAGTGATATTTCATCAAATTGAGAATGACTCACTTTGCCTTGGCCTCCTTGTTAAGGGTGGCCAAGTTCATCAAATCATTAGGGGCAACAATCACTTTCTTGACATGCTCCCAATTCTTGGCTTTCTTCATGAGCATCTATAGCTTGTGGTTGCAAGGTATGAAATTGGAAGCACTACCCAAGCGGTCACACTCTTTAAGATCGAGAGGCATCATTCTGTAAATCTAAAGCACGCCTCAAGGCAAAAGATCAGCAACAAATGAATAGAGTAACACATCTAGGGTTCAAGCACTTTTCTCAAGCAACTTAGGGTTTCACACCCAACTAACTAAACAAGGTCATGCACCAGTCCTCGGTACAATATAATTGAAATACCAATTCCCTTCTAACAGTAAGATTGATTTTAGCAAGATAGCTTTGGCACTATGTAGAAAGTTCCCTTTTTATGACTTTTATTGCAAATTCAGAAATTTTGCCTCTTAAGGAGGTTCCTGTATCTCGTCCCTATGAACTTCAGTAACGTCAGGGCTGATTCAAAATATTCATTTAAAGCAGCAAACAATAGACAATATTTCATCTCACGTCAATGCAACACACTAGTCACACCAAGAGAAAAGATTTCAAATAAATACCAACAAGTTCCAGCCCCTTAAGGCACACTTTTCCAACCGCAGACCAGATCTGATATCACCTTAATAACAACAGATTTATACCAGTAAATCTGCTCTATTATCTTCGAGATATATGTTAAATCACCTAAAATTTTCAGAGCTATGATATGTCATATCGACATTAACAAGTGCTGGAAATTACTCAATCAAGAAGACAATGCAAGCTGAAAATCAAATCTGCAATTACACAATTTTAGACCACTGAAAACTTCATATATATATTATATATATGGTAGAAATGAGAAACATATACAAACTATAGCATATCACAAGTTGGTACAATTCTTCAAACTCCCCAAAACCATATCTAGGAAAAACGAAGAAAACCTTAGCCACCACCAAAGATCTCCAACAAGAAAACGTCAAGACATACAACTCCTTGGTTTCAACATTTGTCTCTCACAGGTGTCCAAGACATCTCATTCTGTCCTTGTCCTTAATCAGTGTTCTCTAGGGTAAACCCTAGCTTCCTTGCCTCCATAGTCTGTGTTACACCTCATACTGTATGAGGTTTCACTCTGTGATTTTCAGCACATTTGATGGGGTTTGCAGCTGGAACCCATGGTGCATTTGGTTGGATTTGGAGGTACACATCTTTATGGATCCCCTTCTCTTCTTGATAGTGGATTATTTGATGGAGATCTTTGGTGGAGATTCACTTCTCCATGGTGGATGGTCATCTAATGGGTTGGTGCTACTTTCCTACCTGTTACCACACAATTTAGCACCAAGTGCAAAGCTTTCACAAGGCACTAAGACTAGTGGAACATGGAAGATGTCACCACTATCACCTAGGCAAGAAGTTTCCTCTCTTTAGTGAAGGAACAATATCCAACACAAGGGAGGCTTCTCCGGTAGTCTGCAAGAATCCTTGGGCAAGCGACAATCAAGTCTAGAGCTCCCTGGGGTGACTACTCACACTACCACCAAAATAAGGATAGACAAAGTAATAGAGAGGTGGTGGAACAAGACAATTTCTGATTTAAAGTGTTGAGGATTCAAGCTAAGTAGAGAGGCTCTCTAAGTCGAGTATAGGTTTAGTAGGGTTCCCAAACACTAGAAATAAAAAAATGGTGTAAGGGTGAAGTAAAACTTGCAAGAAACATGAAGTTACTGAAATAAAGTAAATAATTACAGCAGTAAATAAATTATTGTATCAGCAAATTTAATGATTCTCGGATATAGAGAGATTATCGCAATAATGAAATAAGTGATTTTTAGTAGTAGTAAAATAATTACAGCAGTAAGATATATGATTTTTCAGCAGTAAAATGATTGCAATATTAGAAATAATAGCCTTTTGATCATGAACTGATCCAGTAAATAAGAGGGCCAAACACTTTGTAAGATTAGGGTTTTAATTGCCAACAAAATCAGAAATTTAAACAATAGTAAACAACCCTAAAACCCTAGATGTTTTGCCCTAGATGGTTGTTATAACACATCAAAAAATTAAATTAGGGTTTTAGCAATTTGATTCAGGTTAATAGTATGCCTAAATACCCTAGATGTCTTGACTTTTATGGCTGGAAATGAAATTTTGCAGCCAATAAACCCTAAACTTAACCCTAAAATAGTAAAATTCAATAGTAATGATTGACTATTTTTGGAGAAAAAGATTACGGCCTACTATTTTGGGCATATGGGGTCAAATAGTGATTATTCTTGGGATAAAGTGTGGATTATTTTAGGGTGAGGTTGTCTACTACTAACCCTAGACAATCCTAAAAAATTTCTGGATGAATCAAGGGAAGGTTTCTCCACTGGATACCTTCCAGGAATTTTGACAAGAATGGCTTGTTCAAGAATGATTCAAGAGGATGAAGAACCAACACTAGAGAAACAACATCAATTTGTAAATGCATTCATAAACATAACAGTAAGATGAAAAGAGAACACTTACTCAAAACATCTTTCATTCATCAAAACCCTAATTTCCATGTCATCCAAGTAGTAGTAGAAAATCCACAAGCATAGCTCCCAAAAAGTCGTCCTTGTTAACCACCCAGAGCATTCTTTAGGAGAGTGAACAAGTAGAAGTAGAGTAGTGATAAATCTCCACAAGTAGCAATGATTTACAAAATAAGAAATGATTCTCTATTTATATGAGATATCTAGCACAAAAAGTGAAAAGTTTCCATGAAAGGGTGCAACATTTCATCTCAAGAGGTGCCTCATCATCAAAAGGGTGTGACGCTTCATCAAAAGGTGACATATCCTTATCAAGAAGCCCTAAAACATCACATCAAGGTGCCCCATGCCTCCAAAGGGTGTGATGTCTCATTAAAAGGAGCCATACCATGATCAAGAGACCCCAAAACATCACATCTAAATGCCCCACCATCCAAGTGAAACATCCCATCATGAAAGGGTGCCATCATCAATGGAAGGGTGTCACATTATCTTTCCAAGTGGTGCATCCTCAAGAAAAGGTCCAACATCCTCTAGAGAAGGTGGAACGTCCCATAGCATCGTCACCATCATGCATGCAACATTGCATCACCAAGGAGATCAAGTTCATACCCCATTTTTGCTAGCGTGCCTTGTGAATGGAGCCATGTGAAAAAAGCCCCAACATCCTCCTAGTATTATCAAATGACCTCTCTCAAGTGGTGGGGATGACCTCCATAAAAGTGGGGTAGTAGCCCCTCAACATCCTCCAAAGGATCCAAGTGTCATCCAAGCATGTGGCTATGTGCAACTATCATCCGAGGAGGGGCTGATGTGGGCCAAATACAGCATGAAGATCGGAGGTAAGGTACACAATCCAAACATAACATATAAAGTGAGTCATGTTAATACAAAAGCCATTAGATAGATCTCACAAAATATCCTCTTCAAACTTCACACTAGCTTACAAAGTTATACAATTTCTCAAGTCTAGGTATGGGAGGATCATTATTACCCCTTATTAGGTGTGATAGTACCTAGACGAAGAAGTATGCCCCAAGGAACCCATCAGGGAGTATGTGCAATAGTAGTGGTATGGATTGGGGTTTACTTCATGGGGTGGATGTCATTGACAAGCAAGGCCATGCATAATAGTCATCCTCGTGAACACCTTTGTAGAGGGAGCGCTTAGGCAAATGAGGTACCCTTTCCTGGGCATTGTGTCTTTCCAAACCCTTGTTTGCCTTTTTCTTTATAGCTTTAACCTTTTTTGGCTTTTGACATTTGATTTACTAAGTCCTTTCGTAAGGTATGCATTCATTGCATATGACTTGGACGATGGCCTCTTGGGTGATGGCCTCATGCTTCTTTCTTTCTTGGTTTTTAATACACTTTTTTTTTCTTGTTTGTTTCTATTGTTTTTCTTTAGATGAGATATGATCGATATATTATTACAATGGCGAGTGTTCCATAGATAGAGAACATATGGTGATCATCCATGAAAGGATGTGTCCCTTGAATATTCAATAACTATTTATAATTAGCATTTAATTATTATATATAGTATTTAATAATCAATAATTAGATTATTAATTGTTAATCTAAGAGAATGTCTTCCCGATGTTGTCCAAACATCAACACTCCCTCTCAACAAGGGAGACAGTCCACATCATGCCAAGATTATCTTTGAAGTATACAAACTTCACCCTAGACTCATGACACTTGTCTGTCAGTCTTGGGAGATGTCTCTCTCCCACCTAAACCGAGGAGAAACTCCTTCTACGGCTCTCCCTCTGAGCCAATTGACTCTCTCCAAGATCAAGCTCACTCTGGGTCCACATGTTATAGCATATAGCATATTGAGTCTTTATCATTGCTTGTCAAATCACCATGACCAGGACAAAGACCACACGAGGATTTTATGCCACAGGTACACACCTATGAGTGAATGTTAGCCTGATGCTAACTTACACGTGGAAAGCACTTCAAGCACCTCGAGTCCATATTATTCCTTGTCATGATCAAGGAAGGACTACGCCTGGGCCCATTTACCACAAGTAAACCTTTATGATAAATGTATCCTATCTCCCTTGGTTTGCAGCCCAATCTTTCGCCACAAGTACACACCTATGAGTGAATGTCAGCCTGATGCTGACTTACGCGTGGAAAGCACTTCAAGCACCTCGAGTCCATATCATTCCTTGTCATGATCAAGGAAGGACTACGCCTGGGCCCATTTACCATAAGTGCACTTTTATGATAAATGTATCCTATCTCCCTTGGTTTGTAGCCCAATCTAGGAGAAGGTCTACTCGATGTTGAAACATCAACACTCCCTCTTAGCTAGGGAGGTATCTTTCCATAGTAGTACACAACTACTATCCAGTGGTACACAATCACTGCTAGTATCACACAACTATTGTCTAGTGACACACAATCACTGCTAGTGGTTCAAAATCACTGTAGTAGTACACAACTATTGTCCAGAGAAAAATAATCTCCGCTAGTGGTACATTACCATTGTAGTAGCAAAAGGTTTGTTACACATGGAACTCCCATGTGGACTTCTAGAGCTTACTCCCTCTAGAAACACTAGGGTCAACTCTCCATAGTGTGTGACATCAAGGTAAACGCCTTTGACATGTCCTCATGTGCTCTCCATAAGGGACGCATCCTCATGTGCTCTCCACAAGGGATGTTGGGCTATAAGACCAAATGCACTTATTCCTTCTCGGATAAGTGTCCTCACAGATCAATTCAATTTAGTTCATAGAGGAGTACGATTTGGAGAATGTCTATCACACATGGCACTCCCATGTGGACTTCTAGAGGCTACTCCCTCCAAAAACAGTAGGGTCAATTCCCCATAGTATGTGACGTCAAGGTCAACTCCCTTGACATGTCCTCATGTGCTCTCCACAAGGGACGTTGGGCTATAAGCCCAAACCAACTTATCCCTTCTCGGATAAGTGTCCTCATAGATAAACTCAACTCATTTCACAATGGAGTACGAACTGGAGAATGTCTGTCACACATGGCACTCCCATGTGGACTTCTAGAGGCTACTCCCTCTAAAACCACTAGGGTCAACTCCCCATAGTGTGTGATGTCAAGGTCAACTCCCTTGACATGTCCTCATGTGCTCTCCACAAGGGACGTTGGGCTATAAGCCCAAACCACTTATCCCTTCTCGGATAAGTGTCCTCACAGATCAACTCAACTCAGTTCACAAAGGAGTACGAACTGGAGAATGTCTGTCACACATGGAACTCCCATGTGGACTTCTAGAGGCTACTCCCTCTAGAAACACTAGGTTCAACTCCCCATACTGTGTAATGTCAAGGTCAACTCCCTTGACATGTCCTCATGTGCTCTCCACATGGGACGTGTCCTCATGTGCTCTCCACAAGGGATGTTGGGCTTTCCCTTCTCGGATAAGTGTCCTCACAAATCAACACACTTATCCCTTCTCGGATAAGCCCAAACCCACTTATCCCTTCTCGGATAAGTGTCCTCACAGATCAACTCAACTCAGTCATAGAGGAGTACGATCTGGAGAATGTCTCAGGAACCTGCAAACATCAACACTCCCTCTTACTGAGGGAGGCATTCTTTGCCACGCCAAGTATGTCACGGAAGTACTCGAACTTCGTCCTAGTTTGGTAAGAACATCAACAACCTGCTCATTTGTAGGAAGGTACAACATCGATATTTCCTTTGCACCATGTCTCGTAATAACAGTGGAATCCAACACATGTCCAAATAAATCTGCAAGGATCTTGCGAAGCCACATTGCTTCGTAGACTGCCACACACAGTGTAATGTACTCTGCTTCTACGGTTCTCCAGGCCACAGAAGTCTGTTTCCTGCTACACTACGAAACCATGGCAGATCCCAAAGTGAAGCAACACCCAGAGGTGCTCTTCTTGTCTACTGCGCTCCCTGCCCAATTGGAGTCAGTATTTCCCTGCAATCTCATGTCAATACTAGAAGTATATCTCAGACCATTTCCAACTGTGCCTTGTAGGTATCTCAACACATGTTTCGTAGCAATCCAGTGTGTCTATCTCCGCTGACTCATAAACTGGCTAAGTGTACTCACTGCAGAACAAATATCTGGTCTAGTGTTAACCAGATACATCAATGATCCAATCAACTGTTAGTATAGAGTCGGATCAATTTCATCAGAATTGGAAGAAGACACACTTAGTTTCTTCAGATTTGTCACCATTGGTGAAGCCACGAGCTTCTAGTTCAACATCCAAAACTTCTTCAATATCTCAATTGTGTACTTTCCCTGACTCAGGAAGATTTTATCAGTTCTCTGCCACACCTCTAGTCCCAAGAAGTAGTGCATCATACAAGGTTCTTCATCTCAAACTCATAGGCAAATGCATACTTGCATTCAACAATAAGACTCTTTGTACTGTTGAGGAATAAATCATCAACGTAGAGGACCAAAATCAGGGACTCACCATTAACAGTCTTGTAGTACATGCTGGGATCAACAACAGTTTTGCTAAAGCCCAAACTCATCACGTGTCCATCTTGAATCCTCACATACCAAGCTTGAGGTGCATGTTGAGTCCATACAGGGCCTTCTTCAACTTGCACACATGATACTTCTTCTCATGTATGACGAAACCATCTGGATGCTTGATGTATACTTCTTCCTCAATCTCTCCATTGAGGAAGGTTGTCTTCACATCCATCTTATGTACTCTCCAACCCATGGATGTTGCAAGGGCAATAATTATCAGGATAGAATTGTATCGAGCGACAGGAGCAAATGTCTCCTCATATTCTATTCCTTCCACATGAGAGAATCCTGCAGCAACAAATCTCATTTTGTGCCTCTCGATGCTCCCGTCAACTGTGTGTTTGATCTTGTAGATCCATTTGGAAGTCACTAGAGACTTCCCCTCGTGTCTCGGAACAATATCCCACACATCATTCTTCATGATGGACTGATACTCCTCCATCATGAGATCGAGATCTCTCCATATTGGATGACTAGTTGCCTCCTCATAATAGGAAGGCTCAAAATGAATGATGTGGCTCATAGCTGTGGCATAGCACAAATATCTCCGAGGTCTCTTGCTCACTCAGAAGGTACCACTAGGAGTTGCATGTCCTTCTGCCTCCTGCAGAGAATAGCGAGCCCATGCAGGTCTTTTTCGACCTATTGCAATATCTCTGGGAACATTAACTGGAGCTACATGATCAACGGGACCAATTTGATCAATAGGCTCAACTGTCTCCCTCTGAAAGGTAATATCATCTTGGACCATATTTGACGTATAGAGGTTTCCTTATGAAACCAATGTCTTAGATATATCGAGGTTCCCTCATGGAACCAATGTCTCACAAGATATATCGAGGTTTCCATGTGAAACCAATGTCTTGGTTCCTTCATCTCACCATCTGAGGCACATCATGATGAAGTCTACATTCCCCCCTACTAGTCCACACATGACCCTCCAGGGAGAATGTCTCATGATGTTTTCTCAAACATCAACACTCCCTCTTTAATTGGACGTGACTCCTCATCTGTTTTTGCTCCCTCTTACACCGAAGGTAGCTCTTCCTCATTCTCCAACAGTAATTCAATCTTTTCTCCCTCTAGATGTAGTAGAACCTCCTCTACTTGGATCTATCACCATAGTTGTGCTACAGTCGGTCTTGACTGGTTGTATCCATGATCACTAGAACCGTCTCTGCTATTTGACATGGTCCCATCTTGGGAGGTACATTGCTCCTAGAGACTTCATGTCTCTGAGCATCATGTCTGGTAGTGTCTCTCCTTGATATCATGTTGGAAGGTATTTCCCTCCATGTCTGCCTCCTACACAGTCATTATGGCTCCCTTCTTAGAGCTATTACCTGTGACTTGCCCGTAACAAGAAACAAGAACAACAAAAAACATCTCCTATAGTATATCAATTTATCTTGTGCACAACTATATACAATGACCCTCCAAATGATACGTCTTCTACTATGACCAACACACATCCATCATATACTCGATGTCATACGGCTACCAACACACATCCATCATATACTTGATGTCATATGGCTAACTGTGTTGATTTTCTAGTGTTAAATTAGACATGTACAATTTTCCACAAGTGGTAATTACTTCCAATGATATACAATATTACTTTAGTAAACTCTAGAACATCACTAAGTAACTCGGAAAATTTCAACTTCTTAGAAACTTCGATCTCTTCCTTAGATCACTTCCCATGTGTGAGAGAGAAAAAAATATGTGTGTATTGTTGTGTCTTTCAAGTGTCTTTTTATAGTAATATTAGATTGATCCAAAAAGACACGTTTCTTTGAAAATTAAATTTAAAATTAAATTTTCGTTCTTATAAATAGTTGGAGAATACCTCCTGTAACTATCCAAAGATTAATTTGGTTATAATCCATCCACATAGCATTTGACTTTGTTAAATTGTTCCTCCATAATTCATGTGATTCTTTGCATAAATATAGGTAGAAGTAAATATGCAATGCATTCCTCATATTTAGGTAATTAGACATTTACTACCCACCATACTTTATGGAATTCTTTCTATAATTTAGGTAGGAGTAAAAAGTAAATATGTACAACATATTTACTTTTTA
>JASDQU010224629.1:0-16448 GCA_032191745.1 Picea mariana | reverse complement strand
CTCGGGGGGAGAAACCCTACCCTTTGCCATTGATGTCAAAGGGGGAGAGAAATTGGGATCATGATGATAGAGGTAGCATGATTGTTTCCATCAATGACAAAGGGGGATATTGTTGGAAGATTGGTTGTTGTCATGGATGTCAACCCTAGTCATTGGTTTTGGACCGCAAGATTGATGAAGGTATTTGGACATGAAGGACCATGCACATGAAGATACAACACCCATGGATGGATAGTATACATCATTTTGTTTCCATTGGTATGTGGCACGTCATGTGGATCCTCATGGTTGAGGAGAAATGAATTTTTGAAGATGACAAAGTGAATTGAACAAGGAAGTACATGTAGGCCCTGAATATAATTAAAGAAATGAATTACAAAATAGGAAAGTGTCATGTCAGCCCTAATGTTAAAAGGAAGTGACATAAATGGTATAAATAAATATCATTATACATTTATTTGATACATAAGTATAATTTTAGAGGAAATCAGAATTAAAGAAGGCCGGATTTCAAGGGAGGATGAAGTCTTTTGGTGATGTGTTCTAAGGTATGTTATTTTCAGGTCATCTTACCATTTTGATATAATTTTTTTTTCTAGAATGATTCAGATGGTGAAATTGCTATGGTATTGATAATACATATCAAGGTACCTGTGGTAAAAGTTTCAGCTATTTATTCTCTATAATTATCGAGATAAACTCTATGGAAGATAGGGTTTTTGACCAGTCCTGAAGCTAGTCAATAAACAAGTGTTCCGTGTAAAACAGTCATAACTTATTCATATAGAATCCAAATGAAGTGGGACCAATTTCATTGGAAATATTACAGCCTTTAGTTTCTTGTGTGTGAATTTCAGAATCTGATGTTAAATATTGAGCACAGGGCATTATGTGCAAGTTTGCTCTCCTAAATAAACCAAAATTGAATAAAGTCTACCATTCTTTATATAACTTATTTTTGGGGAGGATTCAAGGAGTGAAACTTGGAGAAGTTTCATAGAATACATTGAGTAATATTATTTATAGGATCAGAGTATTACAAGAATTTCAGAATTTTAGAAATTGAAGAAGTCTCAGGAAGCATTATCAGGTTCTATGTGATGGTTGGTTGATGATCATGATTTAATGTAAAGTTTTATTATCTCTCATATATTCTTGGGTGGAAGGAAGGGGAAAGGATGGATAGTTCAACTCTCTCTTGATATTGGAGGATTGTATCTTCCTCTTGGATTTTTATCCCTCCCTTTACATTTGGAAGTTGTAGCTACCTTTGGAAGTCATTACTTCCCTTGAATAATAACTATTGATTATTTCTCATATATTGTGCATGGTGTATTGTGGTGTATTGGTGTAACTCTTATACTATTGTTCATTTCTCATTGGATATAATTGAATGGCTTAAGTATAAATTGAAATTTTTTGTAAATTGTACTTGATATTGATTCACCCCCCTCTCAGTATCAACAATTGGTATTGCATCCAACCGATCTGCTTCGCCTAGAGTTCCACCACTGGTTTATTCGACTGCGTCTTATTTTCTGTGGAACTAATGTGTTGGTCGTAATTCTATGTGTGTTGGGTCGAAGATGTTTTCTTCTTGTAAGTATGTCATTCCCTTTGTGTCACTTCTAAATTGACTGAAGTCCTTATTTTGAGGGCATCCCTGGTTTTGAGTCCATCGTCATTTCTTCTCACACAAAAATGTTACTTGAAATGATCTTTTGACATTTTATTTCAGTGCTCTGTTCAAGAAACCTGAACTAGATTGTGGCTTCCTTCACCATTCATTGAGAAGATTGTGGAATTCTTTGTTTCTTCTAGGAGTTGATCAGTTGAAGCCACAAGGGAGAATTCACGCCTTTATGAGATGGAAAAATTCTTCTTTTGATGTATGTGACCAAGATGGTTGATCCTTTTCTTATTTCTGAAGGTTTGGTTTTGGGGGGTCATTGTCTGCTAAATTATCCGACCCCATTATCTATTTTTTATAGCTTAACTCTTTGAAAAGTGAGTAATCTTCCTTCTTGAGCTCTATTATATAGATTTGTAACATGGAAGGTGATCTGAGTGATGGCGAAATATTTTGTACGTGATTTAATCTCTCAAGATATGGAAGTATAGGGTTGATGATGGCCATTGTCCTTTATGATCAAATCAACTATCATTGATGTGAGTGTAACTGCTTTGTTGTACACTTACAAATCCTTGTTGTCTTTTGAATAGATATTGTTTGTCCCAATTGGACGATTCACGAGTGTGTGATTTGCATTTATGATTGTTGAAGAATTAGAGAACACATGCAAGTGAACATCTATGCCATTGCTGAGATGGAACTCGTGTGAGCCATGTTAGGTAATATTATTGGTGATTCCTAAATGATTGTTCGTACGTGTCAATCAAATCTGTGGATTGTTGTGGGACAATCTTTTGCATTGGTCAATAATATGTTTATTATTCTTGTTGGTCCTTTTTTACACAAATTGAATGCATCTTATGTACACTTGTCGACATTTCCTTGGTTGTTATTTTCCTAAGCTCAGCTGATGAGATCCCTTCTATTAATGTGCGATCGATATATAGGTCGTTTGACTATTGTTCTTAAAACGCCAACTTTTTGTTGTCGATGCAACTTCATCGATGTTCCTAGTGACTTATGTGCTTGTCAAACTTTATATTCCTTACTCTATCTGGATGATATTGACAATTCCTGCACTCTCTTGATGTCAATCTATCCCGATCACTTGATTGTATTTTCATCAGTATTTTTCTTATATCAAGCGATGGAGTGGTATGTCGATCATGTCTTTGTTTGCTTTGTCTCGGGCTCGACCAGGGACTTCTTCCTCTTTCCATCATCATTCTTTATTTCTTTCTCTTTGATACTCTGATGGGTCTTTAATACTTAAATTTTCTTTGACGGTTTTGTCTACCTGAATTGATAACCAAATTTTGTTTATAAAACTAAGCAGGGTTTATTTTCATAAGTACATGATTAGTCGATATTTTTCTGAATGTGACCAGAATGTCGAATTTACCTCCCTGTTGGCATTTCCTTGCTAGATTTTTCCAACAGGGTTCTTGTCCTTCAAGGGTGATACCTTTTTAGACATGCACCATAAATTAATTTTTTGAATGGGTGCCCCAACAGTGTCCTGAGTTGGACTACTCTGGTTGGTCAAATATCTTTGACAACATACATCCCAAGCCATGATGTCTCTAGTTTTCTTTGTTCACCTTTTATACAACTGTCATACATCAAAACTAAATCTCTATTTTTTATATCTTTTTTCTTTATATGTCAATCGTGCCATGCTTTATGTTGTTTATTCTGGACCTCTTGATGATGCATTGTGATTAGTATTCCTTCCTCCAGCTTGTTCAGTTGGTACAACCGTGCATTCATACTTTTACTATTGTCAAATTTTGTAACAGTTGCAACCCTGTCGGAGTTGGTCTAGAAGTGAAAGGAATAACAACTTCTTGCCCATAGACGAGATTGAATGGAGTCTGACATGTCAATCATTTATATGCTAATATGTAATCCCATAGCACTGCAGGAATATTTTCGTCCCAATTGTCTTTGTTGATGCCACAAATATTTGTAAGTCCTTTATGTAACATTTTGATAAAATATTCGACCACCCCATTTTCTTGTGGGTGATAAGTTGTTGTTCGTCTATGGTCGATCAAAAGTTTCACTAGCAGGAATTTAATTTTTTCATTCACAAAGTGTGTTCCCTGGTCGCTAATTAGTGTAAGAGGACAGTCAAACCTTTTGATTATATTCTCATAGATGAACTTTGTTGCGACCTCTTTGGTACATGATTCAACTGGCTCAGCTTCTACCCACTTAGTCACATATTCTACAACAGTAATGATATTCTTAGCACTGTTTCTTCTTGCCCTTTGTGGAAAAGGCCCAACAAATTTGATGGCCTAGATTTCAATGCTCAATTAGGATTTACTGAACTGAGAGGAATTTCATTTTTCCACATAGGTCGCCCAAGCCTTTGACAACTATCCAATTTTCTAACTTGATCCTGACAATATTTAGGTAGAGTCGGCCACCACAGGCGTGCCTGCAGTATCTTTTTGGTTTTCATGTCAGTCTGGAAGTGACCCTCAGCTAGTCTTGTGTGAGCCTCATTAACGACGTCTTCCCTTTCATGTTCAGGAATGCATCTTCTTAGGACGTCATCGGTTCCTATTTGTATAAATACCCATTTATGATTGTAAAAGGTGTAGCTTTTAAGGCTAGTACTTTCTTTTTGTTTGTCGACAGATCTTCTAGAGCCTTTCCTTCTTCTAATAAATTTGTTATATCTTCTAAATCCTTAGGGGTAGCTTCAACTCAGAATAAGTGTGCATCTAGGAGGTCATTGTCAATGCCTGTCGGATCTTCTCCCATTTCAAGTCGTGATAGGTGGTCAGGTCGGAAGTTCTAGTTTCCAGGTCGTATGATTATGTTGAACTCAAAATCCTGAAATAGGAGTAACCAATGGAATATCTTTCCTTGGTGGACTGGTTTATTAACCAAATATTTCAATGCTTGATTGTCTGTAAAAAATGTGAATGGATTGGCAAGTAAGTAATGATGAAAGTTTTGTAGAGTGAATATCATTGATAAGGATTCCCTTTCTGTCAAATAGTTTCTTTCTGATTTGTTCAATTTCTGACTTGCGTATGTGTTTGGATGATCGACTGTGTCGTCGCATGGCTATGATAGGACCGAACCTACAGTGACATTGGAAGCATAGACATGTACATGAAACTTTCTCCACCAATCAGGAAATTTTAGTATTGGAGCTTCAACCAACTTCTTATTTAGGAATTCAAAGGATTCCTGGCAATCTTGGATCAATATAAACTCAATTTATTTTTGTAAAAGTTCATCCATTGGAAATGTGATGTTCGAATAGTGGCGTATAAACTTTCTATAGTATCCAGTGTGCCCCAGGAAAATTTTTATTTGTTTTTGGTTCATAGAAAACTTTAAGTCGAGAATAATTTTAATCTTTTCCATGTCGACCTTTACTCTGTCTTTACATACCACATGTCCTAACAGGATTCCAATACAAATATTTATTTCTTGATGTTTAATGATAGCTGGACTTTCCTACATCTTTTTAGCATAAGCCTAAGACATTGTATATGATTCTTAAATAGGTTGTATATCGTCCAATCATCAAAGTAGACATCCATAGTTTTATATATATAATCTTGAAATTCTTTAACAACTATTCTCGAGAAGATTGTTGGTGCATTCTTCAGTCCAAATGGCATGACTCTGTAGGCGAAGGATCCAAATTCTAAGATGAATGTTGTCTTTGGTTGATCTTGTTTTGCTACCAACACTTGATTATAACCTGAGAATCCATTGGTAAATGAGTAGCATATGTGGCCAATGACTTCATTAATGATTTCATCAGCGAAGGGGGTAGGGAATAGATCTTTTATTGTCAATTTATTGAGTCCCCTAAAATTGACATGGATTCTTAGGCTCTTGGTATCATGTTTCTTTGGTTGCACCACCATGGGGCTTACCCATTCTGCTTTGTCAATCGGGTAAATGATACCATCCTGTACCATTCCTTCGATCTCTTTTTGAACAATCAAATTATATTTATGGGATAGTTTGTATGGTCGTTTTTTGATTGGTTTTGCTCCTAGAATGAGTTTGATCTTCATCTATACCATTTATTCTACAAGTTCTTGTAGTTATAAGAAAAAAATATATTGACATTTTTTTAGCAGGTTGACTATTTCAACTATTTTTTTGTCCATCCAATAATCACCTATTCAAACCATTTTTGGGCGATCATCATTTGATATGTCGAATTATTTTGTTTTAATTTTGGCCACCATCCATTCTCGTGGTTTTTCTTCATCAAGATAACGTTCCCCTTCTTCGATTTTTGTGAAACTTTCAGGGAATTAAGGTTGTTCTTGATCTTCTTTTTGTATTGTATCTATATTGAATATTGATTTCACATGATTCTACAATGTTGAGTGGTCCTTTTTCCACTTAAAGATTTGTCCTGGGCACCTTATATTTTCCATGTCGAGTCTTTATGTCATTGAGACTTCCTTATTTTTCGTCGACACAAGATTGCAAGTCGATGTCGATCCTAAATCCATATTCATCTTTCCTTTTTCTTTCTGTGTAGCTGGTGTTGGATTTTCTAAGAAGTTTTTGATTTCTTGTGCTGCTTCTTTCAGGTTTTCTTCTTCTAAATTAAATTCAAAGTCTTGCAAAAATATTTGTTTAATTTCTGCCCAATTTTCCATATAGTCGCAGGCTTCTTCAATCTTATACCATTTATTTGGTATCTCATATAACATGCTTGGAAACATGTGGGGACATACCCTTTTGTCTTTGTAACCTATCCTTCTCCATTCGTTTTTGCATCATTGAATATGCTCTACTGGGTCATACCCAATTTTGAACATGAAGATATCAACTGCTTTAGACAAGTTCTCTCTAAAATGTTCGATGAAGTATGTCAACATAGTCGTCCATGTTTGTAACTTGGGGGAGTGTGTTTCCCACCATATTGCAACTTGTCCTATGAATGTTTCTATGAGGCTCTGTGTTATTTCTTGATCTCCATTTGATTTCGATACTTCTTCAACATGTGTCGAAGGTGTATGGCGTTCATTATATCATAAAGGCCTGCTTATTTGGTTGTCAGTCGATATGAGAGTGGGATTCTATCGGATTTTCTTTTCATATACTATTGGCAATGCTTGGATCGAGTAGCACGTTCTAGGATGCTTTGGGATGATTTTAATGGAAAACCAATATTTTGCATGTGCTTTTTAATTCTTGATTTTCCAGTTATATAGAGCGGAGTCAGAATTATGTCCAACCGACATGGGAGATTCTCTCAAAATTTCCCCTTGTGCAGTCAATTCTACATAACATATTTGTCCGTTGCTTATTTAATACAAGCACCGAGCCTCTTGGTCTTCATCCCATGATTCAGTCCATGTCTTTCCTTCTTTTGGATCCAAGGGAATGATTATTTTTCTCCCATTGTCTTTTAACTTGATTCTGTATTTTTCCAGAGAGATATTTTCTTTCATCTTCCGACCCCATGGCCGACCGACAAGTGTTTCATATGCTGGCATCCCCTCGACTAGGTCGATGACTTCAAATTCGACTTGAGTCGGAATACCCATTATTTGAGTGTCCACATTTCTGAGTATACCAATGTGCTCTATCAATATTTGATTTGCAAGTTTGAGATAGTTCAGATTTGGTGCTAAAACAGGTCAACATAGTCTTATCCAAGTTTCTCGCGGTAGTATGTTGACTTGAGATCCAAAATCAACAACTACTTGTTTGAACAATACTTCATTGATTTATAGGTCGACACGTGGATCATAATATATATGCTTATATGAGATTTGTCTGACATCCTTTGATGGCCTTTGTCCTTCTTTATATTCTTTTAATATATTTAGTAATTCTAGCAATCGACCGACTAACTGTTTTTCCTATAATAGTTGTAGTAATTCTTGGAGAATATATTCATTATGTCCTCCATTGTTTTGCTTAAAGAATCTGATAGCTTCCTTCGTAATTTGTTCTTCTTTATCAGGATTTGGAAAGAAGCTATCCTTCTGTTTATGTTGGTCATGTAATGTGGCACTGTTAAGATCTCGTCCTGTGCCAAATATTGTGATGATATTTAAGTTCTTTGAATTTGATAATTCTTCTTTTGATACTACATGTAGAATATTTACATTTTTTCTAGTCATAATTTTGTGAATTATTATTGGGCACTCATCTAATGAGTGGTCACTGACACTGCATATATTGCAAATTTTCAAGTCAATTATGTCTTTCATTGGGAAATCTGGACTGATGTGGTCATCTTTCCAACAGTTGTAGCAGTATGGTTGTCCTCGACCTCGACCTCGACCTCAACCACCAAATCGACCGTGGCCTCCTTGACCTCGACCTCGATCATAGTAGTGGTCTCTTCGACCGTAATTGTTAGCTTGGTTGGTGGATTTTGTGTGGTAGACTGTTCATACAATGGTTTGATTTTGGGCGTTGAAATAGCATTCTGATGTTTTGTGATTAGAATCTATTGAGCACTCAACACGCCCTAAAAATACTATGTCAAAATTTTACTTTTTGGGTACCACTTGATATTTTGTGTTGTTTTCGTCAACTTTATTGAAAAACTGTTGTCCTTGCTTATCATTTTGATCCTCATTTAAGTCTCTCATAGTTTGCTTGAACATATGAAAACTCATAACTTAAAAGACTAACATTTAAATAAAGAATCAACAACCAAAGAATTTTCCCCGATGCACTCAGAGATTCGGCATCGGGAAGAATTAAAGATGAAGGGAAATCATTCGAAGAAACTGCTGCCACCGAGCGTCGACCTTGACCGACATCGACAGAAGAAAATTGTCTTTCGCGATGATCTTCATGCAAAGAGATCGGCGTTGATCGATCCCCATCAACATCAGTAAAAGGAGAGGAGAGATAATGTTAAACGAAGAAAGAAATGATATCCCCGATAGCCGATATCCGACACATTTCGCAACATCAAAGAAAATCACATCACGATGAACATCTGAACTATGTTGAAGTTTTCTCCGATCGCTGACTTTTGAAACATTTTTGGCATCGAGAGTTTTGAGAACACTAACCCAAAGGGTACTACGCAATAGGTTTATCCCCGATCGCTGATCCCTGATATCTTTTCGGCATTGGCAGTTTTAGGTTTAGCTTAGAGTGTACAACTTGAACAAAGTCCCGATCTCGACCATTACCCACGAGATAAGTCACCAGCCTTCAGTTTCATGATCCCTAGATAGGTGTGCCACTTCGACACCATACGATAAAATTGATCGGTGTCGGAGGTTTATCCGCGAAACGATATCAATGAAAAACACAAAGTAACTCGGAGCACCACTAAGCGTAAATTCAAGGTTAACTTGCACGAAAAAGGGCATGTCTGAATGATGCAAACTACACTGTGAATCCTAGGCTCAAAAATACGTTCCAAATTAGACAAGAAAAATATGGACAAAGAACACAAGAGATACATACGCAAAGAAAAGAAACGATGCATCCCATCACTACAACTAGAATCCTTTCATCAAGGTTTTAAACTTTATATTAGATTCCCATCTAACTCATATTACATACAAGAGACATTTTCTACACCTTTTGGCACACCAACCCGGTTTACCTTTAAGAACATGAAATTTTCCAAAATTTGGTGCCTCGTCTGAGAATACAAAATAATGCCCACCAATCATGCCTCTTTTGTGCTTTGACAAGGCTCGCGCAGACTTTCTTTCGGGCTGCCTCACATTCCCTGAGATGATTTCTTTTTCCGTTCTTCTGACACCCTTTATGCTTCGTGCAGCTACATGATCATATATTGTGCTTCCTAGAGTTGTCTCTTGAGACATGTCATGTTTCCTTCATGGCCTTGTGATGCCAACACCTCGAGGGTCTTTGTCACCAATTGCCATCTTAATTCTCTATTTTCCTGGTAGAGTTTAGCAATGATGAGTTGTGACTGCTCCAGTTGTTGAGTCATCTCTCGAACTTTAGAACCCAAGGCATCTGCTCTCCTCGTTATGCTCTTGCTTCCCCGACCTATGGCTTCGACGGGCTCTAACTAGATAACACGCATAAGTAATTCCTCGGCGGTCGATCTTGCACACGACTTGCTAGGGATTAGATTTTCTCCAATTTCCTTATTCTTTTTTGGTCTCCCCCTTCTCCAGGGAATCTACTGTTGGGAAAATGTGGCCTCCAACATCCTCCCTTCCAGTGAAAATTATTCCACCTCGGCCTCCGCACAAGGTGGTACCAAGGTTTCCGCGCACAAGTAGGAGCCTCCCTTTGAAGCCTTGGGAATGTTTGATGCAAGTAAGAATGAATCGCATGCGTTTTGGGGCTCAAGCCTGGCGCTTCGACTACTTCGTGTGCTATGTCTTGGGTTATGAGGGGTTCCCATGGTGCAACAACGTATTTGTCTTATGCGTGGGAAAAGTGACGAAGGCTCGAAATGAAAATTTGTTTTGATCATACTGGGCTCACAAGAAAAATTACCAACAGTGAATAAGCTCGGCTGGTGAGTAGAACACATGCAGAACATCTGAATTTATAATAGAGCGGGCAGTGAGTGGAAACGTGCCAGGATTCATGGCGATTGGATGTTTTGAAGAAAACTGAAGATTCTTTGTGGCACATTCGTGCAACGAGTATGTTTCGGGGCATATGAGATACAACCGATAGAAGTTGCATATGGTGTGTGATACGAGTGCCCCAATTCTTCAATCCCCAGCCGTCATGATGAGTTGATGATATTTGATGCACTTGTTGATGAGACTTCTACTTAAACCACTTTCCTCGACCTGAGGCGCCTAACGACTTCCCTTATGACAAGATCCGACTCTTTTGGAACATACTTGTACATTCGACACATGTTTGCCTCTGACATCGCTTCCTGACTCCAAGGGCCAACCGGCCACTGGTGTGACTTCAAATTTCATACTCTTTCTGTACCTTACCTTTCATGTTGTGGCACGCGGATTTAACCCACCCTAACTAGAGAAAAATGACAGTGCTAACAGAGGCAGTGCAATCGATTCAAAAGAATGCAGAAATCACGTAAGTATCAAACAATCAGGTTCAAGAAGATTCACAAGAAAGACGCCTCTAAGTATTGAGCAAGAATGGTTCAGAAACCTCGTCGGGAGGTTCAAGAAAATAGGTCAAGTATGAAGGAGCTGAATCAAAATCAATAGAGGCAGTGAAATATATCAGACGCCTTGAGTTTGGCATGCCCGATGACTCCGTCGACTTGAGCGACATAATCAAATCGCACACCGAGCAAGATTAATAATGGGATGAAGAGATATCAAAGGTGACAGACACAAGAGAGTTGGGTCAGGTGCGATGGTTTATTGAACATCTGATCAAAGCTCAAGCTGCGCTACAACAGTTAAGTTCCAGTCTTGCCAAGTATCGGGCACATGTGGTGGAGATCAGAGAAATTTACGTAGCCCCAATGGAACAACACAGATTTCCATATGTCCACACATGTGAATAGTTGTTCATCAGAAGTTCATAATATGAGAAGAACCACTCATTTAAAATGATACCTTGAGATAACTCCTAGACAAAATAATAGGAGAATGCCGTGTGGCGAGTTTTGTTTTACTTATCTACACTTAGCCGTTATTTTCAGTTGAATTTTATGTTATAAATAGGATCATCGACCAATTAGTAGAGGGTCGATGGTTGTTGTAAGAAACTCTCATTTCTGGTTTGTTAAGAATTATTTTGAAGCTACCTTTAATTGAGAAGTCCTTCTGGACCAGAGACAAGTTATATTTTCATCAAATGCATGTATGATTAGACGTAGAGAAGAACTGTTTCCTATCTTGTCTCATGAATGGATGTTGTAACAAATAAGAGCTATTAAAACTATTGATAAGTTATCTGATGCAATGTTTTGTAGTTATTTTCTTTAATGGTGAAGATGAATCATTGTGTTATAATGTGATGGATGATTAGAGTTAGGTGAATTATTTTACTTGCCATTATTTATTGCATATGTGTTTTCTTTCTGATGATTTGTATCTTAGTCAGTAATTGGATATTCACATGGTTAACATATTAGTACTAGGCTTGTGGTATAGAATTTTTGTCTGCATGCTTGAGTAGCAGGTTATCCCAAGCTCAGCCTCCTCAACTGTAGTTAAACTTATTCTTATTTTGTTACCTAGTTGGTTTATACCGACTCCTATCTTATATCGGTCCCACCTAAGAGAAAAAAAAAAAGAGAAAGTCCAAACCGAAGGAGAAGCCTTCACAAGAAAACGCAAAGCCCATCGATTAATTGGCCGGATCGCAAGATCTGGAGAACCATTCCACTATTAAACGTTGTAGATTCTAATTGGGCCTCGGTGGCGGGTTTGGTTCCTACTGTTGAATTAAATGGATTTAGGACCTATCAACAGAATCTTCACATATGTGACACCACTTAGTGTTTTTCAAATTATGCGGACAATATTGTACATTATGATCATTCAAAACCCTGCATATGTTATAATATTTCTGAGCTTGTACTCTATGTGAATCTGTTTTTGTTGTTGGTTGATCATTGAGGCTACACATTTCCTTCATATGTCCTTCACAACATGAAGTGCACCAAAGTTCATTTCTTCTTATGGATAGATTATTTATCGTTTTCTATAAATGCTCTATTTTTTCTTCAAGTCTTCTAGTCGACACAACAGTTGAAGGCCCATCGTCATCCGTCTCGATGCGTTGTGCCTTTTGTAATGCATCTTCATGAGTGGTTATTTACAAGCGCAGTGGTGAGTGGATATGTTGTAATAAACCAACGACGTACCATTGAACTAGCAAGCTTTGATCAATTGTTTTCAGAATTTGGCTCAAGAGATCTTTGAATATTTTATCATACTCTCATATTGACTCACCTGGTCGTTGTTGTATTTCCATCAAATTTTACGCAGAAAAGTGTGTGACATATTGGACTTTGAAAAACAATAGAAACTATCTTTTATGTCCGACTTTTTTTTATTCTGATTTTATGTATAGTTCATAAACCATGCCAAGGCATGAAGTCGGAGGGCGGCTCTAAATCGTGCCATCTGTTTTTCTTTGTCGATGATGTCTACAACATCCCAGAATTTCTCACACACAAACTAGTGTCTTTTTGGGTCCTCATCTCCCTCGTACAGGGGTATGTGGTTAAACACCATCTTTATTGTCTTTTTAGAGGTATTTTCATTTTATGGTGTTTGAGTTACCACAATTTTCAACTGAGTTGTCGAATCCTCGGTCAGGTTTTCTTGTGTTACTTTTTCTATTGGTTGATATTTTACTGGGTGCTACTCGAGGAATAATTATTTCTTGTTGACCGCAGTAAGTATTTATTTGGTTTGAGAAATTTGATCTTTATAATCGACTAAGCGTTGTTCCAATGGTCGTGTCGGTTCATGATTGTAACTACTTTCTTCTCTTGATAATATATTTGGTAGGGGGTTGATTCAGTGAGATCCTTAATTTGGATGAGCATGTTGTTGGGTTCATTTCTTTCTGCCTCAACAATGAGTGCATTTCATAGGTTTCCATGATTTTCGGTTATGTACCATAACCTTTTATATTGGTCATCGATCTGAATTCATTGCTAGAGGAAATCGTTTATTCGTGGGCTAGTTTTTAGCGTGGGGGAAGTGCGTATCGTTGGTCCTGTGTCTTTGTAATCCATGCTTTCAGGTTCATCTTCTAGTTGATAGGGATTCAATCTATCCTCTATCAACTCTATGTCTTTTCTTCTTTCGGGGGTCATCGCAAATGTTGTTATTTCCATCTATGGTCGACTCATTTTAGACTCAAACTGCTCTTGTACTCTGTCAGGTTGAACCTCCCCGAGCATCTTCCTATTCGACTTCTGATTGTTCCAAAGGTTACAAAATTATTCCCTTTATCTCGCTTTGATCTCTGGATATCAACGAATTGCGTGTATGCTTGCTTTCCTCTCGATGACATTTATACTTCAGTAATCAGAACTCCTGGTGTGATTTTCTTGTGGCATCTCACAAATTCAACCAACCCCCATTGCCACCCTGACTTACTTGGATTCGGTACAACTAGCCATGTTTATTTATTCAAAAAATTATCCCAATCTTGTCTTATGTCTTTGCACTTTGCATTGAGAAATCATTCCCACTCTTCGTCCCTCTCTTGATAGTTATTATTTGGTAACGATGTGCCTAGTTGAGGTCGGTATTGAACGATGTCTCCAACTCCCTTTTTGAGGAGGAATTTATGGAGTAGTGTCGGAATAGTACACAAGAATCCTTCATGCAAGTCGGTGTAAACTTTTTCTTTTATTCTATCAAGAGATGTTCGATCTTCAATGGCTTGCTCTGAAATATAGTCTTCAACAACTCTCTCGAACCGGTCGTGCAAATTTGTTCATCCTCAGTTTATAAGATTGAGGCCAAGTTTCTTATTGGTTGTCAAATTATGCATTACTCGACTTGTTGATGTACTAAAATAGTGCTTCAGGGACGGCTTCTATAAATATTTCGTGGGTTTCTGAAAAAAAACCTTTCTCTTGTTGTTTTTCTTCATATGAGATAAGATATGATCAATGTGTTTTATTAAAATGATGAGTGTTCCATATATAGAGAACATATGGTGACCATCCATGAAAGGATGTGTCTGTTGGATAATAAATAACTATTTATTATTATTATTACTTATATATATATTATTTAATAATTAATAATTATATTATTAATTATTAATCTAGAAGAATGTCTTCCCGATGTTGTCAAAACATCAACACTCGCTCTCAACAAGGGAGACATTCTGCATCATGCCAAATATTGTCTCTAAAGTATACAAGCTTTACCCTATACTCATGACACTTTTCTGTCAGTCTTGGCAGATGTCTTTCTCCCACCTAAACTGAGGGAAAACTCCTTTTGTGGCTCTCCCTCTAAGCCAATTGACTCTCTCTGAGATCAGGCTCACTCTGGGTTTGCATGTGATAGCATATAGTGTCTTGAGTCTTTATCATTCCTTGTCAAACCACCATGACTAGGAAAAATACCACACCAAGGTCATTCACCACAGGTACACACCTATGATTCAATGTCATCCAGATGTTAACTGACACATGGAAAGCACCTTAAGTGCCTCGAGTCCATATTATTCATTGTCATGATCAAGGAAGGACTATGCATGGGCCCATTTACCACAATTACACCTTTGTGATAAATGCATCCTATCTCCCTTGGTCTACAACACAATCTAGGAGAAGTTCCACCCGATTCTTACTCAGTACATTGTAGAAAAATTTGTGTCACACATGGCACTCCCATGTGGACTTCTAGAGGCTACTCCCTCTAGAAACACTAGGGTCAACTCCCCATAGTGTGTGACATCAAGGTCAAATCCCTTGACATCTCCTCATGTACTCTCCACAAGGGACGTGTCCTCATGTGCTCTCCACAAGGGATGTTGGGCTATAATCCCAAACCCACTTATCCCTTCTCGGATAAGTGTCCTCACAGATCAACTCAACTCAGTCACAGAGGAGTACGATCTGGAGTCTGTCACACATGGCACTCCCATGTGGACTTCTTGATCGAGAATATATTTGCAGTATGAAATGAATACAGATTATTATCAAAATATTATTACCACAGAATAACAGATGTACAGTAAAATTGGTTTCTATTCAATGAGGAAATAAGTTTAAACTGCAAAATGTAGTGGAAACAATCTTGCTAGAATGGTGGCGGCTTATCTTTGAGAAGAGATGTGATGACTGCACTCATTCACAAGAATATGATTACAATGAGGCTATGAAGGCATTTTTACAATAAAGAAGAATGTCAAAAACCCTAGACATCCAAGAAACCTAACCCTAGGAGATGAAGCGCCAAAATTCATGAGGGCCTTGTTTGGGTAAGTTAGTACAACAACTTCCCAAGGTTGTAACTTTTGCATATGATCTCCATTTTAGGTGCATGATAGCCCATTGGAAAGGTATATCCGAGAACTACACATTTTTCTGCTATCTATTAAAGTTCATTTTGACTGTGGCGATCCCTAAAAAATGTTATTTAGGGCCTCAAAACAGCCCCACAAGTCAAGGACCCGAAAACTAGGGAAAAAAACTGCCAAAATGAGCCAATTGGAATAGGTGGGAGGCCACTGACATCCATCTAGATCAATCCTCCGCCCTTAGGAATCAATGGTCTCCATTGTGTTGAGTTCCCCCATCATATGAGGAAATTTCTGTTGAATTTGGCCCCGGGTGAGCCACTTGCCTTGGTGCAAGAGCTACCCTGCTTTGACAACTCCATAAAGTTGGATCCTTTGTTGGCGAGTGCCCTTGATATGTTTGTACACAATATGATCATTGTATGCATGTTGTATGCAGTCAGGGTTGATCTCTATTGGTTTTGGTTGTTCTTTTATCTCTAAGGTGTCCAATAATGCTGGGAAATGCGGTCGAAGGATATCCACATTGAACATTGGGTGCAAGTCAAGGAAAGGAGGAATGTTGAGCTCGAAAGCATTATCACCCACAACCTTGGTGATGGTGTACAGAACATAAAGGAGTGGGAGAATATTTCGATGGGGTCATGTAAGGTGCTCTTTCTGCAAGTGCAACCAAACTTTGTCGCCCACCTAAAACTTATGTGGCACTCGGTGTTGATCATAGCACTGCTTGTACTTGTCATTGAACTTATATAGGATATCCTGAACCTATTGGCGGATGTTCTAGATGTTAGAAAAATAGGACCGCGGAGCAATAAAATAAAACAAATGCAGAAACAAAACACAGAAGACACACAATACAAGAGAGACACAGATTTACGTGGTTCACCCAGTGTGGGCTACGTCCACC